>KZ308402.1:1069068-1093966 GCA_000376725.2 Ladona fulva | reverse complement strand
ACACACACACACACATACATATAGCTATTATATTATGGGCTCCGACGAAATCAGATAGTAACCATTACAAAAGGGAACCTCGTATGATGCAACCGGGAAAAGAAGCGAAAAGAAAAGAGGTAAAGGAAAGATCATCTCGGACAATAGATTTAGAAGGAGCGTATTGACAAGAAGTGAATTTTGTCATCATGCCTAGGAGATTTATTTTGCTGTTGATAATATTGCTGTGAGAAACCTTCAAATTGGTTAGTTGGTACCTAGGTCCTTATGATTGAAAGAAACTTGTCAAAATGCATCTGGTCTTTCATTAATTATGTACGTGCTCCGCTATCGCTTACTACATAAGTTTTTTGCCTTTCAGTAGATTCATGTGCACCAATATTCCCACTCGTTGCCATTTTCATCGCCTCCAGGTAACTTACACTAACATTTATGTCATCTAAAAACTTTTGTTCTTGTCTTGCCCTCTGCTTTTTCCCTTCTATTCTTTCCTCAATAACATTCTTTAGCAATCCCTCCCCATTTCCTCCGTCGACCTTTAATTACTTCGATTAAAACCCTCCTATCCCCGACCATCTCTATGTCTGTTTTTCTAGCAACCCAACTTACCCTTTCCATTTTACGCCATACCCACATCTCGAAGGTCTCTAATCTTTTGATGTCCTCCTTTCGTAAGATCCATTTTTCACACCCATTTTAGCACAGTACATAAGTCAAAAGGCGGTTTCAGATGTTAATGTAGGACGAAAAGACATTCATTGTGAAATTTGAAAAAGAATTGATAATGAATGATTGAAGTGTAAAAGGAAATTTTGTTTTGTCTTTTACATTGCTGGAAATGGTCTTTTAGACTCGTTTTGCGTTTTAAAAACTGATTCATTGATTTTCCATTATTAAAGATAAAAACTGCTCCACTAGTGCTACAAATTTTCAAAATGGCTGTCGATTTTTGTACTGATTATATTACTTCTTGGAATACGTAAAGAACGCTGTTTTGTGCCGGAATTTGGAAGGGCTTTCCATTATTAATAAAATTTAATATAATGTTGCGGTCGCAGTAATTACTTCAATTTCACTCTATTATTGATTTTTACTTTTGTTCAATTTTCCGATAAATTGCCAAGAAATTGCGTGACAGTACGGTGTAATATTTCGCATGAAAATGAACCTCGGCTTGGGTGTAACTATCTTACATATAGCTAATTTATACATATTTTACTTGTCGCTAAGATAGTAGGATTAAGGAAATAAGTGAGATCAATTGTATATTATATACCAATTACTTTTGTTCCGCAGTTTTATATTGAAATGTTTAACATATATTAAATATTACTGTTCCAGGTTTCATAACTTTAACATTACAGTATTTTGACTTCAAAACTGACAATAAAACTTTGAGCGCCACTTACGTCCCATTTATAAGAAATATTTTTTATTTTATTTACATATTGATAAAAACACAATCTTAAAGTTATAATTTTTAGTTCAAACTGAGATTCTATGGTGCGGGGGTTGTGCTTCGGTCCATGTCTGATACTCCATCCATCCATGATACTCTGCCATCATTCGACGATAAACATTTCGTAAGTTTCAGATGAACTCATCAAACAATTGGATGATATATCGTAGTATCACTTTTTCAGCACTTAAAATTCAAATGGGAGTTATTACCTTTTAGTCTTTATACATTTATAGATATCTAGAGACTATATATAAACTTCTTACGGAATTTATTTATTACTTTATGGACTGTATAACTTTTAACTGTCGAAATTAAAACTGATGTTCATGCCGTAAAAACTGCGTTATTTTTGTTCTTCTATATCTATTGAATTGTGAAACGATACCGTTCCAAAATCTAGGCTTGCTTTATGTAAAGGTATGAGGTTTTTCTTAGACTCCTTTCCTCAGATAGATACACTAAATCCAGAATAAACCAAAAATCTCCCAAATAGACCCATAGTTGTCTGCCTCCTGAGCAGAAAGCAGACAGAAAACGTAACAGAAAGGAGATTTTAAGGATTCCTAAAAAGGCAATATATGTGAAAATCCTTTGACTTTGTGATGTCGATACTTTTTCATAGACGCTGTTTATGAGAAACTGGAAGAATGGGAATGTTTATAATGCTAACGGACTCTGGGATGGATTTTTATCTCACAGATACCGTTTCCACCCTGTGCCGCTTTTCTTCGATTCCTTTTCCTTACAATGAGCTCTCATAGCGCCATAGAAATTGGATTTGCGAATCATTTTGTCGGATGCCACGGACTCCCCCTCTTTGTATCACAGCCACTACTGTTTCCAATCCCCTCCCCTTCGTACATATCTCGCTCCCCCTCACTCAATCTATCTCCTGAGCGACTTTAAGAAAACGAATTACGGTTCCCAAGCGGATTTGTAACTCTACACCACCTCCCTCTTTCACTATCTTCTCCTCGTCCCGAGACTCTTCCATCGATTTACTTTTCTTACTCCATGGTTATCGACGAACGTAAAGTAGGACCTTTTTAAAGATGTTTCTGATTCGTAAAAATGTTCGTCATTCGCTGCATTTAGATCTGGAAAAGGTGTTGGACGTGTATGAAGGTGGGCAGTCGCTCAATATTTCGGGATCTGCCCATTCCTATTTTATTTTTATGGTCGTGTGTAATTGAATTTGTCCTCCTGTTTTTTCAATATCTACACATATAATTATTATTTACCATGTTCTCAAAGTAATCATCGATGTTAACACTCCCATCCTGTAGAATAGACGTGGAAACTTGAATATCATGGTACAACTGCAGCCCAAATTAAAAGTAGACAATAAATTATTGGATCAGAAATCACAGTTTTTTTCTACAAGATTTCCACAACTTGTCGAGAACTAAAAATATAAATTCACATTTGGGAAAAAGAATTTTCTTAGCTCCGCTATCTCACCCGTCATATATATATAAAGCAAATGTCTGTCCGTCCCCCTATTTCTCTCAGAAACGGCTTGCCTTAGAGATCTGAAATAAAATGCATTGTGTTTATACGATGCTGAAACCCCAAGGAAAACTATTCCCATCTCTGTAACGGCTCGGGTTCGAACCGAGGAGCCTTTGATACGTTTCCATAAGAGATGTACGTAAATTACGTTTCAATACTTGTAGAGGTTGTTTCTTTTACTAAATTAAAGTAGAAGCAAAGGTCCTACGAAACTGAGACAAGTGTCACAAGAAAGGAAAATAATCATAGAATCTTATTTTAGTCGTGAAATACATATAAATTCAAAATTGCGAGAACGTTGATAAAATATACGAAAAATTCGTAAAAGTTTTCGGAAATAAACAACCCATCCCTTTGACGACCAAGGGAATTGTTGAACATTGATTTCATGAGTTATCCCATACAAATGCACGGGTATAACCAGTTCGCATATTTTTCCATAAGAAATGTACGTAAAATAGGTTTTCGTTCCTGCAGAGGTTGTTTCTTCTACAAAATTAAATTAGGAACAGTGGTCCTACGAAATTGAGACAAGTGTCAGAAGAAAGGAAAATGGTCGTACAATTCTTATTTTAGTCGTGAAATATTGATATAGATCCGAACTTTCGAGGATTTTGATAAAACACACGAAAATTTCGTAAACTTTTTGGGAGATAAACAACCCATCCCTTTGACGACTAAGGCCATTATTAAATGTTGATTTCATGAATTATCGCATATAAGTGCACTGGGATAATCATTTCTTATAATTTTTATAAGAAACTTGCGTAAAGTATTATTTCATGACTTCAAAACAGTAGAACACATATTATAAATAATGTTAAGAAATATATTGAGTTATTATGATTTTGTGACNAATGATGGTGAGAAATATATTGAGTTATTATGATCTTACGACGGAATTTTTTCTGCTTAGGAGGAACAGATATATATGATAATAGATATATTTAAAACAAAATTAAGTTCCGTCATGATTGACGGGGGTGTTTACTAGTCATCACATTGTATTACATTCCTCTCTTGGAGCAGTAATTTTTGATTGAAAGGAAAGTGAAAGGAGCAGGTAGCGGCTAAGGGTATAACAATGGCAAGTGTTGTGAAGTGTGTTGACTGCAATAAGATTTGCAAGAATTGGGTGAATTGCAGTGAGTGTAATGTAAGGTATCATTTTAAGTGCACGAAAGAAAAGCTGGAGGACTGTACGTCGGAAAATTGGAAGTGCAAAAAGTGCAGAGGAGGAAGTGCCGAAAAGCTACGGAGTCAGTTGGCGGAGAATGATCGAGAGATAGAGAGGCTTATGGAGGAGTTACAGAAGAGGGACAAAATAATAGAAGAACTGGCGAGTGAAAGAAACAGTGTAAAGAAGCAGGAAAATGTGAGTGATGTAAAGTGTGCCGTAAGAATAATGGGGGACTCGATGGTAAGATACAGCGGAGAGTGTTGTAAGGATAAAAATACAGTTGTGGAATGTTTTCCGGGAATAAGGTTGGAGCAATTTGAAAGGAAAATTGAAAAGTTGGAAGAGATGGGCGAAGAAGAAGTAGTGATTTTACATGTGGGAACGAACGATGTGAAGTCTGTGAAGTCAGCGGAGCACTTGATGGGCAATGTGTGGGACTTGTGCAATATGGCGAAGAAGAGGTTTAAAAATGCAAAAATAGTAATAAGTGGGATTATAAGAAGAAGGGACGTGCCGTTTGGTTTCATAAGAAAAGTTAATGAGTGCTTAGATTGGGTGTGCAGTAGGCAAAATGTCATGTTTATGGATCCAAACTGTTAGTTAAGTGAAGCAGATTTGGGAAGGGATGGGTTACACCTAAACAGGAAAGGTTCATTCACGTTCGGTAAAATATTGAAGAGAGTTGTAGACTTCAACTATAACAAGGGAAACTGAATTACAGTGCGGCAGGTGAATTGGCTCACATATCTGTTAATGATAAGAGAGAACATAGTACCGATTGTCAATTGAGAGGGTTTCTAAGGCTTTTGCAGGTTAACTGTCGTAGCGTTTACCATAAAATCAATGAACTTAATACTTTGATAGAATCATGCAATGCGGATATAATAATAGGAACAGAATCTTGGTTAAATGAAGAAATTGCTTCAGGAGAAAAATTCAGATAATAAGGTCGTACCGACCCCCCGGGGAGGACCTCGCTATGTTAGAGAGGCTAGGAGAAATGACCTGCCAGAAAAGGGACATTATCAGATCCGTTTTAATTGCAGGAGATTTAAATTTACCTCAGGTTAACTGGTCAGGGAAAGAATGGACAGGAGGTAGGGTGCAACATCTAATAAATACTCTCGTAAGGAGGTTTCACACAGGTAGTAAGCAATCCTACAAGAATGAATAGCATATTAGATGTATTCCTCTTGAAAACACCGGAACTCCTCAAGACTTGTGAGATTTTACCAGGAATAAGCGACCACGACGCAGTATATTTGGAGCTCTTTTGGAACAAAAATATCAGTATTCAAACAGAAAATAAAATAGTTTACAGTTTTCATCGCGCTAACGTTGACGCTTTCCGGGACTACTTAAAAAACGAATTTGAGGATTGGGCTAGTAAGGGGTCAAACATAGAGGAATTATGGGAAAACTTTAAGAAGATTTTGAATACAGGAATAGAGAAGTATGTACCAACAAAAAAACTTGAACGGAATGCCGACCCTGAGTATTATAACGCGGAAATTAGGAGACTGAAAAAGAAATCAAGAAACTTGCACAAATAGAGAAAACTCAGCGAACAGCATAATATCAAATATAGGGAGGTAATTAGATTGCTAAACAGCAAGAAAAAATATGCAGAATACAAATTTCTAGAAAATTTAATTATCAATAACGGTAGTAACAGTTTTTATAAGTATGTAAAACGCCGAAGAAGGGGAGAACGCGAAACAGATGCGATAGAGGGATCTCAAGGAAATATTATAACAACCGGTAGTGAGATAGCTGAAGAATTCAGACACTATTTCGCAAGTACTTATAAAGATCCGGATCAAACTAGTAACTTAAATCCATTCGAGTGTAAAGCTAATTCATACATACCTTTTATAATATGTTCAAACGATATATTAAAAAGAGTCAATAAGTTAAAAAACGATAAACCTCATGGTCCAGGTGGTATACGAAGCGAAGCTTTAATGTTAGGAAGCCGCGATATAGTTCCTTATTTAAAAAGAATATTCAACGTAGCCATTAACAACGGTCAGCTACCAGAATATTGGAAATCTGCCACAGTAATTCCAATACACAAAGGAGGAAGTAAAAAGTCACTGAAGAATTATAGACCTATCAGCCTAACTAGCGTGGTGTGCAAGGTATTCGAAAAAAATTATAGCGGATTATTTAAAACGCGTTTGGGGGTCAGAGGGGTGGCTTAATGAAAACCAACATGATTTAGGAAAGGTTTCTCCTGCGAATCACAAATGTTAGGACTATATCAAGACTTAATAGAAGCACAGGACCGAGGAGAACAGGTAGATTCTTTTATCGTGGATTTAGCCAAGGCTTTCGACGTGGTAGATCATAGCTTACTGTTGCAAAACATGAGTATGATAGCCTACTGATGACCCAAGGATAGTGAAATGGACGGAGGCCTTTATTTGAAATAGAACACAGAAAATAAAAGTTGGAAATATGATGTCAGATACAGTTAAGTAACTTCAGGGGTAGCACAGGGTAGTGTATTGGGGCCGTTATTTTTCCTAATATTTATTAACGATATGCCAAACGTTATAAAATCTCGTGTACGATTATTTGCGGACTACTGTATAATCTATAGAGTTATTAGAGGGAATGGCGATTTCAAATATTTACAAAGTGATATTGATGAGTTAAACAATTGGGTCCCTTCAAACAAACTGAACATCATTATAGGTAAATGTAAAGTAATTAGCTTTAATAAGACCAAATTTCAGTATTCTTGTAATATCGGCGGTAATGTTTTAGCGAAGGAAAATAAAGTCAAATACTTAGGTGTTACTTTTAGTAGAGACTTAAAATTGAACGCGCATATAGAAAACATTATAGGTAAAGCCAACAAAACATTAAACTTTGTAATACGTACCCTTAAAAAATCAAGTAAGAAAATAAAGGAAAAGGTCTATACATCGTTGGTTAGGCCTCTGTTAGAATGCGGAGAATGCTTGTGGGACCCTTATCAAATAGGAATTAAAAAAGAATTAGAAAAGGTACAAAGAAGGGCTGCGAGGTTCGTGCTAGGGAGGTTTGAAAAACGTAGCAGCGTAACGCAGATGCTAAGGGAATTAGGCTGGGAGAGTCTACAAGCCAGAAGAAAGAAAAAGAGACTAACTATATTCCATATATTCCGTTGGCATTCCAGCGTTCAAAGAAATACGCAATAGGGTAAAGGAGGCAGATTATTCGGGTAGGGGCGATCATAAATATAAAGTTAGGTATATGCAGCAGAAAACTGATAATCGGGAGTACTCCTTTTTAAATAGAACAATCGAAGAATGGAACAGTCTACCTGCAGAAGTCTTTGAGCCCTTCCCAAAAAATACAAAAAAGTTTCTTAGTTGTATAAGTAAAATAAATAATTTGACGAGTGTGCCTGCCGATAACGAAATGTGAGACGAGTAGGGGATGTACGTAGTGGGTACGGTGGGGACTTCGGGGGCCCCTTGGCCGCTACGGTAGCCGTGAAGGCCTATCAGGAACCCTGAAAGTTCTTACATGATTAATAGTGACAAAGGCTAATGCTGTCCAAGGATAGTTCTTAAGTTTAAGTACTGTATGTATTTTAAAGTTAAAGTTTAATATTTTNAACCATTGGATGCATGGATGTGTTGATACCAAGGATCTATATATTGATACATATTTCCCCCAAAATCGCCTATAAATGATAGATTTATGAATACTCATAACATAATCATATCATATTATATTTAATTTCCCAAGTTTCCATCTGTTCGCCCGTCCGTCCCCCTACCTATCTCAGAAACGGCTTGATGTACAGCAATGAAACAAACTGCATTATGTTTTTGCCAATTTATAAGCCCATCCAAAACTATTCGATTAGAGATTGCGAGAATTTTGATGAAATAAACGGGAAATTACTTTTTCAAGTGGTGCCCGGGTATGCAATAGCTGCAGCATAGGTGGCAGCACTAGCACTGTCCATTAACATTAGGCCTAACTAATCCAATGGATGCATTCATGTCGGAATTCAAATAAATAATTTTTACATATTAACTGACTGAATTATTTAATGTATATTTCATATAACCATAGCTGTTCTATATTATTATTAATATTTTAAACTGAATTAAAGCAACTAACAATGAATATCTATAGATAAATTAATTTCTATTAATATCGTTTCTTTTTTGTTTAAGTGTCCGTAGTATAGAAGTTTTGTTTATGCCAACGTAAATGCTCATGAATGATGACGTGAAAGAAAAGGGATTGGTATTAGAGTGTTACTTGAAATTACATAAGTTAAATTATGAGATTTTCTTAGCACTGGTATGTTGAGAATGTTTTAAATAATATCTTTTGAATTTAATGGTACATTAGATCTGTTTGTTTCGTCGTCAGTTTCGCGGTTGACTAAAATGAATCACTGAATAAGAACATTAACCTATTCCAAATGTCGGTATTTCCTTTCTCAGAGGTATTGATCGGAAAGTAATCAAATACCAGCGAATCATGTTCATCTCATATATGTCTGCAGAGGTAGAGCGGTATTGTTTTTCAAAATAAGTCATTAGAATAATTTTCAGAACTGTTAATTTTGTTTTAATTACCAAGTGGGACATAAATAAATGTGAGTTAAGTTCATAACTTTAAATTAAAACTACTTCTAAATGTTTTCATTTGATAAAACGCTTTAATAGCCAAACATTGAAATTTATGTAAATGATGATGTTTAAAACATTGAGTGGTTTTCACTACCTACGGTATTGTTGACCGATAGTTTAAATTAAGGACTTCGTACTTCAGGAATAACCAATCAATACTTATCAACTCATTTATTAAGCTCAAAGTTCGAACAAAGCGAATATAATCCAAGCAACTTCTCCTCCGCTTGGAGTTTTCGTATTTCCGCATGGTTAGTTAATTTTTGTGATTATTGTGTACGCCGCTAGGTATACCATTAGAGGACTACTTACGAGCAAATACAGTAACAAGATACTCAATTCACGTTGTAAATTAAAGACAGAAAAGTAAATTAATTGGCCTTTTTTAAAGAGTAAACATATTTTTTTCCTATGGATGTTGATTTGTCACCAATATGGAAATACATTTAGATGAATATGCATAAACTGGAGGGTTGGTTTAATTTCTCCTGCGGACCACATTATGAACATTTAGTCATTTGCTGCACAACCGTGGTGTTGAGAGTGCTTGATATTTGTTTTAAAATACCGTAATGAAATAAAAATTGACATAGCCATGAAATTGAAGATTCTGGATAATGATGGGAAAAATGAAATTAAATTCATTGTTTAATTATTTGAAATATTTCTTACCAGGCATGATTTTGTTTTTATGAAGATACTTTTATTGAAATGTTAAATAATCGCATGCGTGTAAGTTTTTGCAGACATTAAATGTACGGTGCGCGCAAATATTTGCGCGGGATCAGCTAGTATATATAAAAGGCAAATGTCTGTCCATCTCCCTATTTATCTCAGAAACTGCTTGATGTAGAGATTTGAAACAAATTACATTTTGTTAACTTTGATAAAATACACGGAAAATTCGTAAAATTTTTCGGAAATAAACAACCGTTCAACCCTGATTGGCCGAAAATCGACCAATCAGGAGAAAGACCCCGATTGGCATATGCCGGGCCAAACAACAAACGGCACCTCAGCAGCCCTGAAGAAGATGGCAGAGTTGGCCATCGAAACGTTAGCGACTTCAGTGTCACCTCAACTTACCTGGGTGTAGAAGTTTTCAACTTCCCTGTGTGTTAACCCTAGAACAGTTTATGCAAGCTATTCACCAGGAAAGAATCAAGTCTCTAAACCCATCCCTTGACGACCAAGGCAATTGTAGAACGATGATTTCATAAGTTATCCCATAAAAATACATAATCAGTTAGTATACTTTTACGAAATTGAGAAAAATGTCACAAGAAAGGAAAATGATCATAGTATCTTATTTTAGTCTTGAATCATTTATATAAATTTGAAATTGCGAGAACTTTGACAAAATACTCGGAAAATTCGTAAATTATTCCTTATCAAATAGGAATTAAAAAAGAATTAGAAAAGGTACAAAGAAGGGCTGCGAGGTTCGTGCTAGGGAGGTTTGAAAAACGTAGCAGCGTAACGCAGATGCTAAGGGAATTAGGCTGGGAGAGTCTACAAGCCAGAAGAAAGAAAAAGAGACTAACTATATTCCATATATTCCGTTGGCATTCCAGCGTTCAAAGAAATACGCAATAGGGTAAAGGAGGCAGATTATTCGGGTAGGGGCGATCATAAATATAAAGTTAGGTATATGCAGCAGAAAACTGATAATCGGGAGTACTCCTTTTTAAATAGAACAATCGAAGAATGGAACAGTCTACCTGCAGAAGTCTTTGAGCCCTTCCCAAAAAATACAAAAAAGTTTCTTAGTTGTATAAGTAAAATAAATAATTTGANGTAGAATAAATATTATAAATAATGGTAAGAAATACATTGAGTTATTATGATCTTACGATGGAATTTTTCTGTGCTTAGGAGGAACAGATATAAACGATAGTAGATATATTTTAAAACTAAATTAAGTTCCGTTATGCTTGACGGGGGCGTTTACTAGTGTTTATATGTCTATGTATGTACCCTGCAAGGCGCCTTTCGGCGTGTGGCAGGGGGTGCATGCACGATGACGAAATTTTTCTAATCGATTACTTTCGCGTATCGCTCGCGGAAAAAAATTAATTCCTGAATCGATTCTTTCTAGCATCTATTTCTCTGATCTTTCTCGCAGTATCGGAACGGCCTACGTAACATGGTAGACGCATTATATCGGGTACACGGGTAACGTGCTCTCTCTAAATTTATCCTGTAAATGAATCCCTTGTTGAAATCTTATAACTTTTAACGATTTCCATCTTACGTCCCGAAGAATCTGAGTGACGCTCACTGATTTATCGTAGCAATTCTTCACAACACGTATCGCCTTTCGCTGCACCTTTTCTAATTCTTGAATACAACACTTATTGGCAGGGTCCCATACCCTACACGCATACTCAAGATGATGAGTAACCAACACAAAATAACATCGCTCGCAAACTTTTTCTTCGCTCCGACCGACTATTCTCTTAATATATTATGGATGCGAGTACTTCATGTTAAGTTTTTCGTGAGATTTTCTCCTAGATATTTCACCGATTCTTCTGTTAATAAGTTTATTCGACAGATATTGTACGAATAATCTTAAATAATAGATTTTCTTTCAAAGAAATTTTCTACTGAACATTTGTCTACATTTAATTCTAATTGCCAATCGTCGCACCATTCCATAATTTTGTCTAATTCATTCGGCAGGGTCAATCTATCCTCTATACTTTCTATTTTCCTATAAATTACCGTGTCGTCCGATAATATCTTAACTTTACTATCAATAAGATTGCTAAGGTCGTTAATGTATACTAAAAATAGTAACGATCCGATTACACTACCCTGCGGGACTCCCGAGGTCACCTTTACCACGTTAGAACTAATACCGTCCAGCATTACGCGTTGCTCTCTATCTGAGAGAAAGTCCTTTATCCAATTTATTACCTCTGCATTGATTCCGGCAACTTTAAATTTGTACAATAATTTATGACGAGAGATCTTATCGAATGCCTTCCGAAAATCTAAAAATACCGCGTCGACTTGCCTGTTATTTTCGGCAGATTTCAGGACATCATGTACTAATAATACCAGCTGAGACACTTACAAAAACCGTGTTGATTCCTAAGTATGAAATTGGACATTGGACAGCGTCGACTTGCGTTTTATTTTCGGCAGATTTTAGGATATCGTGTACTAATAATGCCAGTTGAGACTCACAAGATCGAGTCTTACAAAAAATCGTGTTGATTCCTAACTATGAAATTTGACGTTTCGAGAAACCCCATTAAAGAACTGGCAATTATATGTACCATTATGTTTCCGCTCAATGATGTTAATGATAGGCCGGTAATTCGCTGTATCCTCCTTTATGCCGCTTTTAAATATTGGTGTGACACTCGCAATTTTCCAATTATTTGGGACTTGACCTTCACTCATTGATTTATCAAATATTACTTTAAGAAAAGGTGCTACATTTTCCACTACTTCCTTGAATACCCGAGCTGATATGTGTTTACGACCAGGAGCTTCATTCCGTTTAATCTGTCGCAATAGATTAATGATGCCGTCTTCCCTAAAGGTGATTTCCGTCATCGCTTCAGGCTTATCAACTTCCGGTGGATTATCTGATGTACTCTTAGACGTGAGAACGCTTCGGAAAAATCATTTAAGATATTTACTTAATATAATATGTGTATAATGCTTATAATAACAATATTTATTGTTCCGCTGTTATAAAATATAAAAACTATTGCAGCCATTTATAAGCCTGTCAAATACATACATTTCTTAGTGATAATGTCTTAGAAATAGCGTTTTCAATTTCCAGTTCCGTCTTCGTGACAGGTTTTCAATATAAAGCCGTACATAAATAGCTCCAACGATAATATTTATACCTCAGATTGGAGCATATCCTCCGGTCATCACTGTAGAGTACACCTTGTAATTCAGGAAATCCGAGTGTGACGTCACTCGTTATCGTCAAAACATCCGCAGATTCCGTATCTTCTCACATCGAAAGTCACACCCACGTCGCTATAATCACTCTCTGACGCAACAGATCTTGACCCAAACGACGCACTTTGTGCCTATTTCCGTCACTCAGTAAATAAGAAATCCCTTCATTATGAAGGCGTTATCTCATCTACCTGTCCATTCTAGTTTCTATTTTTATGACCCATAATCACAAGTTCCGCAAGATGTATCCGTCCCCATTCCAAGAGTTTTTGCTGGGCATAAAATCGGCACCAGAAAACTTAGTGTGATTTTTTCAATATTTGAGGCCCTTCGCGATCACATTACTCAATGATGAGGAGGAAATGTGAAGGATTAATTCTCTTATGCATCAGTTTGATTACCTATCAAGAAACTAAGCGCGGGACAAAACCGGGTCGCGTCGGTAAGTTTTAAGTAAAATTGCTCGAATTCGTTCCCATGATTCAGTCAATTATTTTCTTCATTAACAATAAATATTTTAGAAAACTCATAGTTTTGTCAAAAATTGTACACAGTTTCTTGAAACACTATACAGTCTTCTCAACAATGATCTTAATACTGCAAGTGTAGTTCCTTTATAAGCCTACTGAAAGAAAAGCCAAAATAGAGAATGGTATGGGGTCTGCGGATTGCCATTTTGGTAATACATTCGATTTCGGTGAAAGTTGTTCCCAGTTTTTATCCCGGTGGCGACCCACGTACGAAATGACACTAGCTGTCGGAGCACTTTTAAAATTACTACTACAGATTGGTGTGACGTGCGATATCTCGTCATCTTATTCATCCAAAATTACGTGTCTGCGTTCATCCAGAGTAACTAATAAAATGATTTGAAGTTATACTTTCTGGTCCTTTAAATCGAGAATTAAGACTGTGTGAGGAATCCATTAAACAAATCATGAATTCAAGAGGCTTTAAGAATAATTAACATGATTCACAAATGAAAATTAATGTCATGAAAGCGAGGGAAGAATAGAGAAATGAGGCGCAGGAGAACCGATGTAAATTAGATGTGCAAGTCGGAAATGCTGTATTTGAGCGAAGGAGAGTGCAGTTATTTAATAAAATGAATAGAAAGAGATTCGGAATTTGCTGAGGATAAATCATATGTTCTTAAATATGGAATTGCATGAGGTGTAAGGGAGCGCGATGAAATGAGGAAAGATGCAGAAGGTAGAAAACTTCATAAATGTAGAAGAATTTGGATCAACTAAAAGAAGACCAGAAAAGTGAAAAGAAGTGGAAGAAAACTGAGATTCAGGTATAAAATACGATGAATATCGATATCAAAGATATTGCAAGATACATTAATGTTGATATTTGCGCAAATATCCTAACCTAATCAACCGATAGTATGTTATGTCAGGGTAGAAAATAAACTTTCCACGACTCGAAATGTGTCAAGTTCCTCAGGTGTAAAAGCAGTGGATTCAGATTTTAGCTAAAAGGTTTGATTACGTATAAAAAGTGTGTATTGCAGACAAGAAATTGTTCAGTCCCAGATCTTGGAGCCTTTCAAGGTACCCATGGACTATAAGCTTTTATCCATAAAAAATAATCTGATATTTACACCGCCTCGATGGCGGCGAGCGCGCTTAACGCCACGCCAGCCGACAATGGTCACTTGTACAGAACACTCCGTAACGAACGAGTGCACCGCTTACTTTTAATTACTCTTTCAACATCCTCTGTAATCTGTCTGCCTCTCCCGCCCTCGCGAGATTTTGTCCACAATTGATATTTCTACCGCTGGTAAATCCATTCCCATACAATTTAATACCTCCCTATTCATCCAAATCGAGAATAAACACAAACACGTTTTACCGTTCTTTTTCCTCGCGTGCTAAATTTGTCGAAAATACGCGAGCACATCTCGCTTCAATCTTTCACGAAAAAAACGGAGACAACCCGAGAGTAAAATTCCGTCATTATGTTCTCCCCTCCATTAAAAAAACCCCGTCTCCATCCTCGCCGTAAAGCGTTTACATAATTCGACCCTGTATGGCATTTATATTGCGCCATATTTTTCGCACCTCGAGCTGAAAATGAGAGAGAAGGGTACTAAATAGCAACCATTCGCCCCGTCACGTAGGGAGGCCAGTCCTCCATCCTGATTAAGCGCGATTCGGGGAGCGATCGTCATTTTTTCATTCTTTTTTATTCTTTTAAATCATCCATATACTCACTCTTATTCCCGCCACGTGAGCGGGAGTTTCTTTCTTCGTAATTATGTCGAGTGAAACTTTCTTCCTAATGTTTCTCGTGTTATCTGTCGCTAATTCCAGTTAAGTCGTCTGCTACTTACGAGTAGGACGGTGTTTTCTATCATATCTTTTGTGATTTTCGTCATCCAAGTTCTCCTCCCGCTGCTTCTTTACGTTTTTCCCCTGCGGGGAAGTGGGGGAGAGAGAGGGGTGCTGTAGTTAGTTTTAAGTCTACGGTTGTAGGTTAGGGTAAAGAATATCAGTACTGTGAATACTCGTGCAAAGCGGATTAGAATTTCTATTTTTGGGATGGGGCGGATAACTTTTAACTTCAATACTTACAACGTGCGGCTATTGCTGGCTCCCATGATTTGTGTCTCTTTCCTTTTAACTCGTATAAAACCAAGCTTCTGGACGATTGTTAATGCTTAACTCTCCTCAAATTGCAGCGAATATTTGCCATTGACAAATATTCACTTGGTTTACGACGGCTTTCATTAATGACAAGTAGCTGTGATCTAAAAATGTCTTATATAATGACGCAGGCTTTAGTTTACGATGCCTTCAGTTGAAGAATGAAAATTTAAACTGTTTTTTGAGTTATGTTTTGAAATGTAAATTTTTGTAGCAAATATAAATTAATAAAATAATTTAGCGTATTTTTATAACCTTTAAAAGCCTTTAATCAGCATTTTTGACAAATGGTATAGAAGCGGGAAATCGCCACTTGGATTACGACGATTTTGGTTAACTACGATTATTACGGACGGATCACTGCCATCTCAAGTTCTTCACGTATTTCAACACAATATATCATCGTTTGATACATAACGAACTTTCCTAAAATTTCAGTTTGTTTAGTTTGATACGTCCACGTCATTTTTCAATATTCAAGTATTGATGCCCTTCATTGCTGTGTTCCAATGCGCTTGCGTCGCTCGCTCACTCTCCGGAGCCGGCCCTGCTGTCATCCATTATTTCCACCGCAACTCCGTCGTGCCTCCCTTTCATCTCCTCCTTCCCTCGAAGCCTCCCATAAGTGCTTTATCGGGCCGAAAATTTAAAAAAAAGGTAAAATCGGGAGGAGGACGAGTTACCGGATTTTCAACTCTTTCGAAAGCCTTTTTCTCTATGTATAAAAATGCTCGGTAGCGTTCCGACGAATGAGCATTTTAATCCCCTCCGATGGAAATGCGCTCTTTTTGGTTATTGATGTCGTCGGGTCGAATTCGGGCGCAAGATTCGCGGGCCGGTCCCGTAATCTCCTGGCTGGAATGCGATTACGGAGCGAGATTTATGCCGAGGGACATCTTTCTGATGGATAAGCCCTTTTGCGTGAACTCGCATTCTTAATTTCTCCCCAAGGTTAATGGAAATCGACGAATATTTTTCGTCGTTTTTTCCGTTCTCGGGAGCTGCTTATACGTATGCTAAACCTGCGCTGGTCGATTTCGTAGCTGTTATTGGCTTAAATCCCCTCTGCTGAATTTTCGTCTGTCCACCATATTATCGCTTCAAGTGGAATCGAAAAGGGATTTCTCTTTTTAATGGTGGATTTACTTTAGCTAGGGTTGTCGCCTTTTGAAAATTCCATAACCTTAGATTTTTGCATCGCAATGAACCCTAAATAGGAGATGACGACAGCAACAGGATTCCTATTGCTGGAATGAGACAGCAAAAATCAAATTAAATAGATGCATGAAAAGTTGTTTGATTATGTTCCAGAACAAATACCTCAGTAAAACACCAAATTTTCAAAATGCGAATAAGTGCTGTCGACCCTCATTTTTAATTTTCGCAATAAAATTTAATAATCTAAAATTCTTAACAGAAATTTGACGTAAATCTTTATAAGGCGTCATCAAACTGGATAGAGTTAAATTACGAAAATCTGAGTTTCCACGGAACCCAATGTATGGCGGTTGTTCGGAAACATTTCATTGTCTGATCACAAAGAGAGGTAATAACATTTCATTCATTGGTCACTACCAGAACGTCAATTTAGACATTTATCTCCGAGATATTTTACGATTTCACAAAAAGAGATGATGTTTAATTGGAAAGTTATAGATTAAATGTGCGCATGAAAATAGTTCTTGATGAATTCGAACGATGTTTTCCGATATTTTGAAATTATGGGTAACGAGAGCGTATTTCCGGGGTGAACATTCACAATGTGTGTTTGAATCCTGAATTTTCCTTTCCTCAACTATAACTACTTTAGCAGAAATTCTTGAATACATATCTTTTATTGTAAACTTTAAAAAATGTACAAAGTAATCTTGCTTACCCGGTATCACCTAAGATCGAGAAGTTTACAATTTCTATGAGGAAGCTTAACATTAACGTTAAATTTGAGTCGTAGTTCTTCGGAATTTTCGTTTCCTGAAAATCGTTTCTCAAACGAGAACGTAAATCTAACGTACATTATGTAGTGTGTGTAATGTAACATAAAATTAAATAACGAACATTATGTTCCCATATTTTAGTCAGTTGCATCTGACGCTTTCAGATACCGTATTCATCGCATAAATTGTATCGATAAATACATAATAACTAAATGCTCTTATTTTGGAGAAGAGCAGGAAAGGTCCATTTTGGTATTTCACCCTCAAGCTGCTCCATTATTCTTTTATGTATTTCTTTCTCTCGCTATTGACATTTCTTGCTCTGTCAACTTCTCTGCGCAGTTCTGTCCTCGCCGACTCTCGGATTCATGCATATCTAAAAAGCTTCCCTTCGCCGCATCCTAAGCCAAAGCGAACACCCTTTTTGAAAACATCGCATCCGGACAAACACGATTCAATGAAAGCGCTCTGACGGGTATTGACTGGCGGATAGGAAAATATCAGCACTTCTCATCCAATACGGTTTTCCCGAGCGACGGAATCAAGAAGTTGGGTGGGGAAGGAAAATCAAGGAAGTGGTGGCGAATGATTGAAGAAAAGAGTGGTAAATTAGAGGAGATAAGGAGCGGGGGAAAGATTGAAATTACACCGCATACTATTCATACATAGCTCTAACCGCACATACAACGATAAGAATAATGAATAATGAAATCTAACGAGTAAGTACGCTCATAATTTTGAAGGAGCAATACTATTTTCATAGGAATCATTTTGTGAATAAAATACCATTAGTGAATTTACGGGCAATATTAGAAAGATAAAGAAAAGAATGTAGAACTGTGCGGATATATAATGCACAACTTGAAATATTACTCAGAGAAGTAGTCTTACTTGTGGAATATACGGATGTAGATGCGAACGTGAATCATGTTTCAGCGAACTTCTTATTAAAAAAGAAAAAGTATAACCTTATCGCTCTCATTTTATTGACATTGTAGGAATAGTTTTATTAATAAACAAACTGATATCAAGCTGGATGTGGAGCCACCGCAAAAAGATCTAAAACTGATCGATATTGTGGTAGTATGTACACTTGTATCGCTTTTTGGCTCCCTCTATGGCATTGAATTGAAGTAAAACATGAAAATAGGCCGAAGAAGAAGAACAGAAATAAAGAACAGTTGTTATGAAATTTCTCAGAACAGTCCGAGTTTATCAAATAAATGATAAAATAAGAAACGGAACCAGATGAAATTAACTAAATATGGGCCACTACGAAAATGGTACAAAAATACGAAAATAACTGGAAAACACGTGAATGGAAATGCGA
The DNA here is from genome assembly GCA_000376725.2 of Ladona fulva. Taxonomy (NCBI): domain Eukaryota; kingdom Metazoa; phylum Arthropoda; class Insecta; order Odonata; family Libellulidae; genus Ladona; species Ladona fulva. The sequence continues at coordinate 1,075,312 of KZ308402.1, read as the reverse complement.
GAATACCAAATTTTTATCCATATATAACCTATAATAATCTGAAAGGATAACTCCAAAAGCCGTAATTACACTTTGTAATTACGGCTTTTGGAGTTATCCTTTCTGATTAGTTACTAACAACCGTGACTCCCCTCTTTCCTTTCATATATAACCTAAACGAACAAAAAGGTGTTGTAAGTTTGATAAATCGGTGTAAATATTTAGAAGTTTTAAATCGTAAAATACAAGTAATCAATGCCGTAGAACTGACCCACTCTTTTTCCATTGATTAAAGTGGACAGCATGCTATGTTTTGCTGATTTATAATTTCCTTGTGCCCAAGTACATGCATCTCCTCTAAAAACTTTCTCAAGCCGAATCTGTACTCATCAGCCGTCTTTGAGAAGCATAAAATATTTTCTTTAGCCGAGAAATTCATAAACGGTATCACTCATTTGCGACCACCATATCACCATATTTGAGTTATATCATGCGTGGGATTCTCTCAAAGTTGTGAAAGCTTATTCTTCACGTTTTTATCCTTCTATCGCACGGAGGAAACATGTTCTGGCGCGAGCGAACGTTCTGGTAAATTGAAAACTTCGGTGATGTCTAACAGCGACAACGTACAAAAAGTTTTCCACCGCGTGGAATAATGCACTCGATAATATTTTAATCCGAGGCACGTGATTCTTCTCCCATGGATGGAAAGCAAAGCGTTCTTAGGAACCTTGTCCAGCCAGCTTAGAGCTAGCGAGAGAAAAGAAGAAGGGAAAAAGTGTTTGGTTATCCATAGAATGCGTCCCGCTAACGAAATCCGGTGTCCGAGGGATTCTCTGGGCGGACAATCGAGTCGATGGAAGGGCAGATTGAAGAAAGGGGTTTTGAGGGAGAGTAAAAATAGAAGGGGGCCCTCTCTCGTCGGGGAATCCATAATCGATTGCCCGTTAGCCACGGAGATAAGGAAGGGGAAATGAAGAGGAGATAGCGCTACGGGAAGAGAGAGATGACCGGAATGAAACAAGAGGAGAAGAATGGAGGAAGGAAGAGAGAATTGCGATCAAAGATAAGGAGGAGATGATGAAGGCGGAGTCGAAATGAAAGGGGGATAGTGAGAGAGAATGAAATGGAAGTGGTCGTGAGGATAGGATGAGAAAGATAGAAAGGTCTGTTCGACATGTTAGAAAGTGTTCAAAGTTGTGTTTGGTCGTCGAGAGGCGAGCGAACCAAGTAATACAATTTCTGATCTCGTGGCAGGAACGATGATTGGTTTTGGCATGTGATAATTAGTTCTTCCTAAATTTATCTATTATAGACTTTCTCCTAGGTATAATATTAATGAAATTATTGGAGAAAGTGATCATTGCTGTCCTCATTTATAAAGACAAAATAGATAAGGCTTTCGTCGCCAAGAGCGTTAAGCACATAAGTGTACAATCTCTCACCCAGACTAATAATGACTGTTCCACTGTGAGATATTCCTGTGTATGACATCACCTAAATTTGAAAAAATATGTTATATTGTATAAATCATGATATTACATAAGCATTATACCAGTAAGACCTAACAATTTCTGTGGCAATTTCTTAAACTCCTTGAATTTAGGTTCGAAAGGGGAATTGACAACAAACTACTAGATTAACCGAGTAAATTAAGTAAATCACACTAACTATTTCATTTTTATTTTATTTAAACCGATAATTATTACCGCTCTACCAAAATGACGATTTCTGTTGTTTTTTAATCACTTCCACAAATAGGATTCCAATTCGAAATGTATAATTCTTCAAGTTTGAAATTAAAATTTAACTCTCCTGAATATCCATAATCAATAACGTTCAACGAAAATCATCCTCACGGCATAATATTTATATTATGCTTAGATCACGCTTGACATATGGTAAATGGGTATTTGTTGATGCAATAAACTACTTTTGAAAACGGGTAAGGTTAATCTAGCGCAAGATGGTGCGCTAGTGGTTAAGTCTGCATAAAGCTTGAAAAAAGTCTGACGGGACCGGGAATCGAACCCGAACCTCCCAGTTGCCGGTCGGGTGCTCTGTTTGTTGAGCTATCCCGGCAGAACGTTTTTCCAAGCCATTCGGGAGACTTTGTGGGAAAAGGACGTTGCGAGTTCGTCCACATGGTGGCATCGTTCGCTGTCATGGCTTCATGGAAGCACCGGCCACACAAAGTGATGGAAAGGAAACCCCCTTCAGGTTCATTAACAAGGAAAACGGGTAAGGGTGATCTAGCGCAAGATGGCGCGCATCCAGGAAAAATCCCAAAGAAGAATGGACTTGAAAAAAGTCTGATGGGACCGAGAAACGAACTGATCTAAAAAAAAGACCAGCGGAAATTCAAGTAAATTATCTCAAAAAGCAAAATGCATAAATAAAGAGATTTAAATTTCTATGATTCCTGCAAAGTTTTTCAGCTGAAGAACGTAGAAGTTATAAGGATTAGTAAAGTTTGAAGTATTCATCAATTTATTTATTTATTTTAAGCTGCAATTTTGCTTTTTGGCCAGGTAGCAACGCTCACGTGGAGTCTAACATACTTAAAAAGTTTTAATATTTCCTGGCATTTGTCCAAAAATGGGAGGGAAATTCCTCCAAAATATTCGGTCAGATAATTAAAACCATTTTCAGTAGTTACGATTGTTTTCTGATTCGTTAACTATTATTTGTATTTTTTTCGATAGGAAATCCTAGCAGTCGCTACGATACCAGTATCGTTACATCACGTTGTAGAATATATATTCATAATGAGCATTCTTCTTTTTCAAATAACCGGAATTTCCAGTTTTCTTCCATACAGGAGGGAATGTTTCTATATGCTTCACAGTTTTTAATCAGAGTAGATAATGTAGTTCTGTGATATAATCAATCAGTAATGGGTTTTTCTTCACAAGTATATCATCATCATCAGCCATTTTCAATCCGACGTCGGATATAGGCCACCCCAAGCGCTTTCCAATTCTCTCTATTCTGAGCCTCTCGTTGCCATGTTACCCCTAAATACTGAATGATGTCTCTGTTCCATCGATCCCTTGGTCTTCTTCTTGGTCTCTTCACGTCTCTTGGTATCCAGTATCCGGCCAAATACCATTGAATTTAAACCCTTAAGATTTGTACAAATGGAGCACTCTACTAGACTAACGTTCGCAGGTATACCCGGCGAGCATTCCATTGATTTGGAGTCTTACATGACTATGAATGCGATTCCAAGAACGATGTGGCACTTTACGTGACCTTACGGGGGTACTGAAGGGCGACGCCAAGGTTTGGATGGAGAATTTTGCCTCCCAACCCCAGAATTTTGACGATTTTAAAGACAGTTTCCTGTGTCACTACTGAAGCGTGAGCATGCAATGCGCTTATAAATTTGAAATTACTTCAGGAAAATATTGTGCGAGTCGTGACGGCAGCATGTGTCGTTTCGTGACAGGGAAATGAACTACTCAACATCGTCGATCCGTTAAGCTCGGAGTGATTGCAATCTTTAGTTTCTCACTACGATTTGACTACAAAAGAGTCACAAAATAGAAATTGGATGTTAAATGGACCCGATCGGACCTACAGGGTAACGGGACTAGGCGGTAAACAGTCATGGAAGCCCAAGGACAGTAGATACGGCCGGGGTCAAGGAGGAACTTATCCGACTTTGCGTCCGCGGGAAGAAAGTAGAGGGGACATCCCGAAAGAGTACCATCCAAAGGGAAACGGATGTGACGGTGTAGTAGGCGGACTACCCACCAACTTGCGGGATGAAGATATGGAAGAAGAAAATCTTCGTCACCTGGAACGGGGAAACTATTAAGGTTTGGGCTACCTCACTCCCTAACCGATCCGTCATAAGTTTACCCATTCAGGCATATGATCACAGACGGGTATGTTTTGAAGACGAGACAAAAATGGAAAGACCAGGCATACCTAGGAGCGACCATCAAACACCGGTAATTGCTGTCTCGTCCGGGAAGGTGCAAGCAAATGCTCTCATAGATTCTGGGTTCGAGGCCTCTGCGATCTCGGAAGAATTCTTTTAAGGTTTGACGGAGCATTTACCTTCAATACCTGCATATCCCATTAGCAAAGCCCATACTGTTTGTGCAGACGGGAAGAAATCTCCACCTATTACAAAACAAGTATTATTACTAGTTCAATTAGACGATAAAGAAGTGGACGTTGTTTGTTTAGAAGTAAGAAATTTGCTGAAGCACATAATTGCAGGGGATAATTTCCTTAGTGCTCATCAAGCGACTGTAGATTTTCAAATTAAAAAAAAATTACTCTGTGCATTGATTCCGAGAAATGTTCTTTTTTATTTGATCAGAGAAACGAATCAAGTTGCGACGCGCATGTAAATTGTTGTGGAGACAAGGCTTCCGAAATGAGCTTGTGTGTGGGGCCGGAAACTGTACGGAAAAAAGTATTAAGTGAGCTCATTAATGAGTATAGAAAGGTCTTTTCGACCAGGCCCTCAAAAATAAACGATTTTTTCTTTCGGAATTACACGACGAGACGCCATTACATCAGCATCCTTACCCCATTCCAAGAGATGAAAATGAGGTGCATAAGCAAATCGAGGATAACGTTAAAGTATGGGAAACAAAATGGGGGAGTACGATTGTGTCTCGACGCGCGTCGCTTCAATAGCGTAACGGTGCCCTCAAGAGACTGTCCGCCGAACATGATGGAGAGTTTAGTCAAATTCCAAGGGGCCTGTATGTTCAGTACAACCGATATTACTTGCTCCTTTTGGCAGATGCCGATACATCCCAGTGACAGAAAATATACAGCGTTTTTAAATCGGGGTTGCTTGTACGTCTTCACCCAAGTTCCGTTTGGCTTAAACACAGTGATTCCGCTCTTATCCGTTGCCTTGACCCTACTCTAGGCCCCGATTTGTACAATTTTGTTACCGTATAGGTAGATGGTATTTTAATAGCCTCTAGAAATTTCGAGGAACGCTTGTCTCATTTATGGATGGTACTTACAAAACTGCAAAGGGTGGTGTGGTCCCTTCGACTGGAGAAATTTAATTTCGAAATCCGGTACATCCCAAGAAAAATAAATACTATTTTAATTCATAATCAAAAATCATATTTTGTCAATTCATTAATTAAACCGTGCGAATTTCGAATTATGACTCTCGATAACCAAGAGGATGTTTCCCCAATCCAAGATTTAGACCAACTGATCTATGAGCAGGAAATAGATCCTGTTTTGGAACCAGTAATTAGAGGCTTAAACGGTCAGGAAGATATGAAGCATGAGATAAGGAGAAAGGCTCTAAGTTATGAATTGCACAAAAACCCGCTTGTTAGAAATTCCAAGACAGAAGAAACGCGTTTTGTGGTTCCTGCGGCATTAAGGAAATGTATCTATATCTATCTACATCTACATTTATTTATACATCTATCTATATCTACATTTTATTGGAAAGGAATGAGGCGTTTTATATGACAGAGTGTCGGGAAATGTGACAATTGTCAGAAGACGAAATTTCCAAATAGGTCATTCGAAGGGGCATATCAACCTATTATACCAGATCGTCCTGGAGAATTATATGCTTTAGATTTATATGGTCCCTTACCAACGGCCAAATATAAAAACAATTATATTTTGGTAATTGTTGATGTTTTCTCCAAGTTCGTAGGAGTTTACCCAATAAACAAGGCTAATGCGAAATCCTGCTTGAGATGCTTGCGAGATAAACATTTCCCAAAGGCAGGCATTCCAAAGAAGATACTAACAGACCACGGCACGCAATTCACGAGTCATATGTGAGTAGAGGGTTTAAAGAACTTGGGAATAAAACCTGTTCACTCAAGCATCCGCCACCCTCAGTCAAACCCCAGTGAACAAATTATGCGAGAATTATCACGCATATTCCGAGTATTTTGCCATGAAAAACACGACTCGTGGGTCGAGGTCTTGCCTAGCCTTAATAACTGGCTATAATTAGAATAATAATAATTGTAAAAAATTGTCCTACGAAATCAAGTGAAGTTTCAAAAGAAAGGAAAATGATCATAGTTTTTATTTTAGTCGTGAAAAGAAAGGAAAATGGTCCTACGAAATCAAGTGAAGTTTCAAAAGAGAGGAAAATGATCATAGTTTTTATTTTAGTCGTGAAAAGAAAGGAAAATGGTCCTACGAAATCAAGTGAAGTTTCAAAAGAAAGGAAAATGATCATAGTTTTTATTTTAGTCGTGAAAAGAAAGGAAAATGGTCCTACGAAATCAAGTGAAGTTTCAAA
>KZ308402.1:1053548-1068511 GCA_000376725.2 Ladona fulva | reverse complement strand
TGACACTTGTCTCAATTTCGTAGGACCATTGTTTCTAATTTAATTTTGTAAAAGAAACGACCTCTGCTAGTCATGATAACGTACTTTACGTTCATTTCTTATGGAAACGTATTTTGTGCTCCTGGGTTCGAACCTGGGTATTTATAGAGATTAGAATAGTTTTCCTGGGGGTTTCAGCATCGTAGAAACACAATGCAGTTTGTTTCAGATCTCTAGGTCAAGCCATTTCTGAGATAAATAGTGAGACGGACAGACGGACGGACCGACAGAAAATTACTTGTTATATGTTTGATATTTTTTTCTGAAGAGAGTCATAGCATAAACTGTCATTCTTTAAATAATTATTTATTGTTGGAATTGGTAACTTATTACTATACTGATTACCCATAAATTAATAAAAAGATTTCCTCAAGCACTGACTCACTGTGACTGATTTTTCTGAGCAGCTGTATAAATGTTTTCGGTAAAGGAACTGCGCTTAAAGGCGCTCTTCATATTTATTCTAGGTAAACTCTTTGGAATTAGTTAACATATGCCATGTTTTATCACGTAAATCATATGCACTAAGAAATAACATTACATTCTTTTTCAAACTCGGCATCAATAAAAATTTCTTTTGTGGTTGCTAAAATGCTCACTCACGTTTCTCTAACATCATCCAGCTCGCTAACAGGAGCATCGTTACTGGAAAATGTACCTGGAAAATGTACCTGGAAAATGTACTTGGAAAATGTACCTGGAAAATGTACCTGGAAAATGTACCTGGAAAATGTACCTGGAAAATGTACCTGGAAAAAACTTCAAGGTACATCGGAATTATGCGGTCAAATATAGTTCACTCTCTTACATTAGCGTTTCAACAACAAGTCATAAACAACGTAATCTGATTCACAAAACACTGCAGCTTTTCAGTATGTTCAATAAACATAAGAAAGAATCCATTGTTAAGGAGCATTATTATTTTTTGCCACTTTTCTTCAATTAGACACTAACTTTGTTTTACATTTTCATTGACTAAAACTTTCGTCTTTTCTAAGTAGTCTTTACTATCGTCCAATAATTTAGAGTTTATTCTTTAGATACCTCAGTAATGAAAAACATACTTGGTTCTCCACTTTGTTCGACTTAAATATATTACCTATGAAAACCCCCTTTTGGAGCGTGAATTTAATCTCAATTTTTATCTTTCTTTTTAATGCTATTTGTAATGGAATAATCTCTCTTCGCCTACATCACATTTTATGGTATTTTACACCGTGTTTATCGTGTGATGTTGTCGTTCGTTATATTCTAGACAAAGATGGAATTTTTTTTTACCTTTCGTTATATCCTAACCTTAAAAAATCATCAACATGATTTTTACGGTTTACTGCATTTATAATTCAGCATTAATTCGTCCCTTTTTTTAAAATATATATATATATATACTTGGAATAATAGAAAGATAAAAGCAATATTGTAATCGCAGCTCTAAGAAAGCTTCACGATTGTCCCCGTAAATCCTAATCTCTTATTTTCGGCAATTGTGTTTAGCCTCGCAAAAAGTCCGCGATCACTTGCTGCGCCGTCAACTCCATTTTGACATGAATTGCAGCAGGAGATTAGAGAAATAAAATATTTCAGCCTGTCCATTGAATTGGAGATTTATGTAGCGAGGAATAAATCGCATTTGGCGAAGGAGGCATTCGAATCCCACATTTCGATAAATACGCTCCTTCAAATAACTTTTTCTATATTTCCCCTTTCTGATGCAGTTAAATTTTCGGATAGGGAAGTAGATTTTTAGAGGCTTAGTAAACGCATTAGGGCCAAAGATGTGAAGAGATTTTTCCGCTAATCCGACTACTTTTGGAGTGGAACTATGGAGCGACGGTTGAGAGAAATAGGAAGCTAGCGGTGGATAGAAATTGAAGCTGCGGGTGGGCTTTAGTGCGGCGCAAAAAAAGAATCGCGCTTCCCTCTCCACTTAACAGTGCTCGCCAAATAATTAAAACCGGTTAGCTCTCGTTGCTCGGGAAAATCCCGAGTCTTCCCAATTAAGACCTCGCAATTAATTCCGGACGCCGTCCCCTCTATTTTAACGGCCCACACTCGTAGCTCTCTCCTCCTTTCCTCCCACGTGGATACACCGCGTTCGACACCAGACGGCACACGGTGTGTTACAATTGTGCTATTACGTGGAGTGATTTAACGGTTATTTCCTCTTTTCTTCCTTCCGGCGAAATGTGTTGCTCACATGTGAGGATTCCTCGACATTTCGAATCGTCGCAGTAAAACTGTCTCGTTGTCGCTACTCTCCCTCATTGAGTTGCAAGTCGACTGAGTGGAACTACGCCAAGGGAATCGCGACACAGTTAAGGGATCAGCACAACATCACCCGATAGGGCTTTGGTTTTTAATCGATGGAAAATGAGTTGTTGGATAGAAGAGATTCACTTAACAGTTAATTTGTGATTTTATCAATTCGTGTATATTTTAAATTAATTGTTTTGACACTTACTAAGCACTTACCTGCACTTCTCTCTTCTTTTTTTAATGTAGTTTCAGCGATCCCGATCGGTGCTGGACAGCTAATATCGAAATGTATCATTAAACTTTTGTAGAGGGATTGAGGAATGATTTTGCAAGATGCTTTGCGCTGTGAAATAAAGCTACATCATAAACGATATTTTAAATGTCATATATTACTCAAGCATCAAATCTCTCAGCGGATTCTCAGCAGTTAAGCTATCACGCAGATCAATCTCACTCTGTTTTTAGGGAAGTGATATAGGCAACGCTTTGGTCTGGTGACTGGCAAAAGCAAAATCGGTGGTTCTTTATTGACAAACTTGGCCTTCCCTGCCAAAGAGGTCCCATATTTGGGAGGAAAACAGAGAAATATTAGGCTCTACATATTATCATGTAGTGCATGGGGCCCGGCCGAAAAGTGTTGTAACCGAGAATTAGAAAAGGTACAGCGAAAGATGCTTTTCGCAAGGAATTGTTACGAAAAATCAGTGAGCGGTTACTTAGACGTTACGGGACGCAAGATGGCCACGTCTGGGAGATAGAAGATTAAAACAAAGGCTTAATTTACTTAATAAGTACAGAGAAAGTGCATTTTTAGAAAATTTAGTTACACCTGTTACGTAAGCCGTTCTGATACTGCGAGAAAAGTCAGAGAAATTGATTCTAGAATTAGTCGTTTTAGTAATTAATTTTTCCACGAACGTTACGCGAAAGTAATCGATTGTGGAAGTTGAGCCACGGTGCATTTAACCCCTTACTCACGCCAAAGGGCGACTTGCAGGGTAAGTATGGAGATATAGATGTGAACCTTCTTACCGCGTTATTCTCAGTAAAACTGAGGAATCTTAGCATTTAGTTTTAACAACCGTTTTTCCGAAGAAATTGTGATTGATAAATTCTTCACTCAGTGCTAAATATAACTCTTTCATATTATACCAAAGAAGCACTGGAATACTATCCCATTATAATACATCCTAACTATTTATTCAATTCTCTCTTCTAACATAATATTTTTTCTATTATCTAATTCGTGCTTCTATTCGATCTCCCGTGAAGGCATTAGCAGTATCGGCGAAGGAGATGAGCCTGTTAATTGCGGACTTTCAACTAAATTATGCGCTCTTACTTAATTTAAAAATATCTTGAATATGATTTCGTGTACATATCTCCCTAGGTAACGAAATGCTTACTTCTATTGCGTTCTAGGTGTGACAATGAACCACAAAAAATTATAAATTGATTCAATTCATTTCCGGATGATTTGATAGTTGTCGTTCTTTAATGAGCTATCTTAGAATATTTCGATTTTATATCTAAGCTACCGAAATGCAAATTGATGTAGTGATTTTCTTCCTTTGGTTGAAATTTTAGGCAAGTGCGGCGCATACATCGACATTAGCTCTGGTTTGCGTGGATTAGCCTAACGACGGTAGGATATTCTTCAGGGTTGAAACTGATTTCATAAAAGTTTATCCCCGGATGAAATTCCCTAGGAAACAGAGTTCTCAATCAAAATTTCATTTTTCTCGTACCAATAAAATAATTTTAAAAGGCTTCGCATATCAGACTTTAATGTTTCACCTTTGCTGCTGCTTAATATGTGAAATTTTGATCTAATTTAATTCTGCAAAGAAGTTCTCCACTTTCTTCTCACTCCATAAAACTCTCTCAATGTCACACCTTAAGGAAAAACGATTTCAATCATTTATTTTCCTTCCCTCGATGAAAGCTGCGATTTGTCTCAAGTGGCAAAAAGAATTAGCTTGTTGCTCGAACGTTTATGTGCCTACTTCTATCCATATATTTCATCGGTCATCTTCTGGAAAATAAATGCTGGCGCCTCGCCATCCAGGATGTTTTCTCCTTACACTCGAAATTTTCTTCTTCATACGAAAAGGCAAAAGTGGCTGGAATTCCAGGTCAATGACGCTTATTTCAACCAGTAATCGTTTTATAGTACGGATCCTCGTATGCAATTTAGAATTTTATTTCCACTGAGCCTTATCTTCATTTCCATAATTTTTCGTTTGTGCGTTCCCGTGTTAATTCTTAATATTTCCGAATTCCTCAGGTGATTTGTTTTTTATTAAATTGTGACTTCTTGAAGAATCGAGTTAAAAGCTGTATAATTGTACAGGAGAAGACTAAGGCGAAAGCCATATTAAGAACCTTCGCCAAAAATATTTCATTGCCCTAAGAGTTCGCTTCATTACTCCATTTTCAAGTAAAACATTTTTGAGTTCTAAATCTTTACTGGGTAACCACAAAGTATAGCGGAGAATTTGGATATTAGAACTGAGAATTTGATCTTAGTCCCAACCAACATTCGCTCATCTCTCCATTAACTTTGTTAATTTAGGATTACTTTTCTCCTGTTTTCAAATTTCTTTAATCATCTAATTTGAGTAGTATTAGTAATATTGTTAAAAGTGCTTCAACAGCTAAGGTCATATCGCACGTAGCCTCCTCCGGGAATAGAACCCGGGACCGGGACTTTCATTGAAGTCGAATGCGTTGCCCACTCGGCTTTGCCGGAGTGCAATGTTGCCGGAAATCGGGATTACATTGTTGTAAATTAACAGTTATGTCAATTGTTTTTCCCGTCACATGACAGTTATGTTGAATTTCACTAGGACATACTATAATAAAATAACAGTATTCTTAATCCTTCAATCTTCAAAAATGACTTCTGTACTTTCGCGCACCTTAGCCGTAGATCTTCTCTCGCTCACTTTTTCATGAAGGTTTGATCGGAAGAGTATCAAAGAAATACGGAAAATTTTTATTCAAACTTAACAAAAGTATTGTTAAAGTGCTTCGACTGCTTAGGTCATTTCGCAACTTAACAAAACCATTTAACACAAGTATAACCTGCGAAACTATTTTATATGAGTGCACCTTTGCACTTCTGAATTTCTACCTTCTAATTTCTTTAGGAAGTACGTTTTTCATAGAATATTTTCCAATCGTCATTAAGTAAACATAGCTCTTGCATTCATCCCGCTAAAACCTCGAGATATTTTGTCATCACCATCGACACTTAGATAAAAGTACAGCAACTTCTTTAGATTTGTTTAACAAGTCTTAATAATGTAAGTTCAACGATTTCGGTTTAAGTTATATTCTACACACAAATCAGCTAATTCTATAATATATATTTGGTTATTTTTACAGTATTGTTGTGTTTACTTCCATCGATTGGTATAGAACGGTGATCGGAGATACAATTGTCGAGTAGTGAGAGGGTGGCCAACGCCCTCGGAGGTAGCTAGGCACCACGTTGTTGCGGTAGTCACTCCCGTACCGCCAAACCCTCAAAATAGAGGCCCTCCATTGCTCGGTCAGAACCTAAAAGGGAGAGATTTGGTGGAGAAGGGAATGCCGGGAGAGTAGCAACAGCAGGAGAAAAGCAGAGGAATCGGGACTCATCGATACCTTCGTTCGCATCTCGCCCGCTGCGGGGCGCCTCCTCCCCAATCCATGTGGAGAAGAGATACGTCCAGACGGCACGGTGCCGACCCCACCTCGTGATATGACACCGCATTCCTTACTCGACGACATATTTCCTAGCTTGACGTTTGTTGCTGTGAGGACCACCTGAATGCACTGTCTTTAATTTTCATCCTTTGACCTCAAAGAGACACTGACAATGAGTCTTCCGTTTCATCTTTTGATTTCTGAAGTTGATTCTTTAAGTAAACCCTTAAGAAAATGTTTTATATATTTTCAAGGAAGATTCTATAAAAATACGGAAACCCTTCGGAATTCAAAATTTACGGATTATTAAATATCTATTTTCCACTTCTTTCATGGAAAACTTCACAATTATTTCAAAATGCCAATGGACTGATTATTGTCTCTCGGTCTTCTTCAACTTCTCTTAATTTTAAGTATTGACTCGGTACGTTATTATTTCTTGTGTTGTATTCCGTATATAACTTACGCCATCTATTTCTGAATTTCTACACAGGATAAAATTCCCAATTATCTCACTAGGTTACCATTTCGTAATACGAAAGTTGACGTACTATTACATTGAGTGTTTTGGAAGTACAAACCTTATTTGCTGAACAAGTTAAGTTTAACATGATATCTGTTTCGCTGTATTTAAAAAGGAATAAATGGCTTATTCACGCTAACGCGCGATACTCGAAGACGGCTATGGAATGTCTCAAATTTGGACAAATATTTTTACCAGAATAATGGCAGTTTCAAATATGAAATTTCCCGTGTCTACAATAGTGTAGTGAATATTGTTCTAAATTAGAAAGATAAGACTATTTATTTATCTTGTACTCCAGCATACTTCTTAGCTTAGGATTTTGCCTCTATTAATGAAACACAGCGCCACTAATTTAGAAATTTAGCGTATTTGACTTTCATTTTCTGATTTAATTTAAAATAATACTTGAAACCGTCTCCGTACTATGCAAAAATGTACTGTTTTATTCATCAAGCGTCAACAATTTTAGGTGTTTTACAATTTTTCGTAACTTACTCGATATGATTTCGTCAATTTTTGCCAACATTTTTCAGTATTTGATTATTTAATGAATTAATTATTATGCTCTTTTCCAAAAGATTTGTTTCTAAAATTAAAATCAATTACTCTTTACTCTGTTTTTACTCATATTCTAGAGTTACATCCTCGTTTTCCATTTACAGAAAAAAATTTAAAAGTTGGCTAAGAGTTGCTAGAGAGATTTCTAGTGGTTGATTTCAATCTTCTGGTTTGTGTGATCTCTTAGCCAACGACACGTTTCACATATACATTATGGCTTTTGTCTATCATTATAGGTTGAAGGTGTTTTGAGTGCAATGTAATTGAGCATGTTAATGTTAGCTTACTAGGGGATTCCCTGAAACATCCAACTTCATGAATAAAACATTACCTAAGTGGTTTCCGTAAAGGTATCATGTTAATTAGATATAAATTAACCTATCCCTAAATCCCATCCCATAAATGGGATTTTTCCTGGGTGCGCACCATCTTGCGCAAAGTCACCCTTACCCATTTTCCTATCCCTAAATGTCATATAGATCTCTACGGTTATGCTATTGATCATTTCTATTATTATAAAGTCAGTAATGTATTACTTTACTCTCTCAATTTGGTCGGGTTTTCAAATAAACCTCAGGAACATCAGAAATTATCGAAGTGGGAGATTCTAAGATTACGTTCGTTCTTTTTTCTAGACTGAAAAATATATACGTACGGATGGGAAAAAAGGATGAAGAAGAACGTTTTTGTTATTAAAATGTTGAAAGAAAATGTTGACTGTGGGAATTCCGTCAGCTCCATACGAATTTCTAGAAATACGAACGATAAAAACAAAAAGCGAGTCTCGAAAGGCATTGTATTAGAACCCGTTCACTGCGCGATTCGATTTGTGACTGCGAATGGTCGTCTTGAATAGAATCTGCGCGCGTGTTTCTCAACTCTCGCATTGTTTCGGAAGGAATTCGGGCGACGTCGGGGAAGGCGTGCTCACGTGGTTGCCATGCGTAGGCGCGGAGGGGAGAGTGGATAGAGAAGGTAGCTTCCTCGGACAACATCATTCTCTTTTAACTTCCTCTCCAACCTCTTGAGAAAGGTGCGTCTTTAAGGTAACAGAAGACAGAAGGGTATGGAGCACGAAAAAAATGCGACGCCATTCGCATCCGAGATAGAAAGCGGAGGCGAAAAATAGAGGAAGGTTAGGAAAAAAGGATAAAAGCGAAGCGGAAGATTAACACCGTGTATAGATGTATCTTACGCGTCATAACCCGTCTCCCTGGAGAGGTGTGTGTGACGCACAGAATTGAAGGAGAATGGAGGATGGGAATGAAAGAGCGAGGTGAGGGGGCGAAAAGGGTGGGGCGGGGATGACCTGGTGCGCGGGCGCGGCACCCGAAGGATGTGGAGGGGGAGAAAGGGGAAGAGAATCGGGATGTGGTAGGAGTGCGAAAGAGAAGGGATGGAAGGATGAGGGAGTTTAGGAAGGGAGAGAACGGTAGGGATGGTGTAATAAGGGTGGGAATCGGCGTTTTCCCTCTCCTTTTGCCATCCACACGCGTGGCGAAGGGGGATATGAGAGGAGTGTGTGCACCGGAAAGTGTGAGGTAGGGAGGGCGCGCTTTCATCGAGACAACTGAGTCCGCGGAACCAAAACATTCTATAAACCGCGTGTGCTACAAGCGGACGGAATTTGATAGAGGAACGTCGGAGAGAGATTGGGTGAAGGACAAATGACCTTTCCTTCTCTAGAAGAAAGTATTAAAATAATCCCCCGAGGCAAGGACAGAGAGGGGATAGGAAGGGCATAGGGAAGGCGGGATAAGGTGGAGGAGATCAAGTCACGGAGCGTCCCGACTACTACTAAAAGCCTGCTACTACTACAGCGAGGTCCCGCCCTTTCCGTGTACATCGGAGAAAGATAGAGGCATATGAGAGGAGAGAGGGAACGGCAGATGATGCAAGTAGGTCCTTTTCGGAGAGGTTTCTGAGGGAACGGAAGAAGAAAGGGATGCCACCGGTGCAATAGGAACTCTGATCGATTGCACCCCGCGAGGCTAGATAGTCAGGTGGGAAGGAAAGGGGTGGAAGAATTTCGGGTTGGTAGGAAAAGGAGAGACTGCAGCGGTTCGGAAAGGAAGAGAAGTTTCGTGTTTTTTCGGGAAAGAGATAGCGATGTGGGAAAAAGGAAAGGTTGCCAAATTGATGTAGGAGGGAGGAAAAGGGGAACGGATAAAAAGAAAAGCCTCGGAATTTCCATCGCGGAAGAGAGTGATCTCTTTCTCTCCTCTAAACCGAATCTTCTCCCGTCTTATCTTTCTCTTTCTCCCCCGTTGAAGAAATCCGTTCTCTCTAGGGATAAGGCCGAAAGGGAAGCAGTTCGAGAGGGGAGAGGTTTTTAAGGGAGGATTGTAAAAAGAGAAAGGGTGAGGCGGAGGGGTTGGATTATTTTTTCGCGGTGCACTCCCTTCTTCGGGGGCGAGTGCGGAAATGACGTGTGTGTTCGGAGGCTGAAGCTGTCTCTCTTCCTGCCCCTCCGTTCCGCCTCTCCTCCGCGAGCGTGTCTGTGTGTGTGTCATCCCCGTCGGGCGGGAGAAGAGGGGTTGGAGGGAAAGGGAGGGTGAAGGTGTGCGTTATATAGGAGAGGGAAGGAAGCCGAAAGGGATACGAGAGTAGACGTCGACGTCGTCACATTCTTGGCCGCTCATCGGTGACGGCGAGTCGGGGTTTCTTTTTCGGAGAGGAGTGGTCTCGCTGCAAGCACGCTCTCATTCTCCGCGCGCGGCGCCTTCTCGTCACGCGTGCGTAACGTGTTTTTCTCCTCGTGCGAGTGGATTGGTGTCGGAGTTGTTTTTGTATTTTTTGGTGGGAAGGGGAGAAAGTATCTCAGGTAAAAAAGGGGAGAAGAGAGATTAGTGTAGTGACGTAGCGTGCCTAGGTGTGATCGAGAGGGAAGCGGAAGTGTGTCGGAAGAGATCCGCCTTTTACCTTCGAGAGGGGAATCCTAGACGGTGCTTATTTCCTGTGCCTTCCGACGGAGTGTTGTTATTTCTGACTGTCGTCTCGTCGTCTGGTGTCTCGGCGCTTGATTCGTAGAAGGGGTTTCTTCGGACGGTTGGTGGAGTGAAAGACGAATTGGACCTCACTGTCTGACATGATCGTGAAGGGCCATGGGGCCCTCGTGCGAAGCTAACCCGCCCAAGACGGACACGTAGTCCACTAAAAAAGGTCGGTGCACGAGTTATTTATTCCGAGTTTTGGATTTATTTTTCGTTTTATGGGCGTTGAAGTGTTTTGTGAGAATGTGCATCCTGATATCGGACCGATCTTTCCCGGCGGTAAGGATAACGTAAATTTATCTTTGTGACGGAACTTCGTGTTATATGTATGAATAAACCATCGCTTTAATTTTATTGTTGGTCTACTTGGAATTAAATTAACTTCATTTAAGTCAATTGAAGTCGATTTTTTGACAAAGATTTATAATGTTAATAACTTGTCGTTATTAAGATACTTAACAGTAACTTATCGCTACACTCCTTTCGAGCCATTTTCATTTTTTCGCCAGCTATATATTATCACATATACTCATACTTCCGTTTATATTATATTCGGACTTCACAAATCTGTATTAGTGATTGAAATTACTTGTTGGAAAAACGATATGAGGCATGAGATATATTAATTCCGTAACAATTTGCGAATGTAGAGAAAAATGCTCAGAAAATATTTCTCTGGAGACCAATTTTGTTTTTGACCATGAGTTTTCTTGTTTGAGCGACAAAGCGCGCCCATAAAGGAGGCAAAAGAATCGCCTCTACGCGTGGATTGTGTTCCCACGAGGCTTATCACCTGAAGAGAGGTGGGTTGATACACGCGCTTCCGATTCCCTATCAATCTTTGAGACTGACGCTGTCTCATCGGCGCTCGAGAGCTTTTAAAGGGGAGATTTATCATCGAAGTTCATTTAATTTCTCACTTTCCACTTCCTGTGCCCCATTTTTTGCCCCAATATCTCCAAGTCAGCGTTGTCCTCAATTATCTTGAGATTCACAAACTAATTTCCTGTTCTACCGATTCCTACTCAAACGGATAAATTTGCTCCTTTTACCTCAAGCGTTTAGCTTCAGGTAAAAGAAGCAAATTTTTCATTCATTCAAAGAAGCCATTCGTGGCTATTCGTACTAGAAAAGTATAGCGGTGTTACTTGTCCAAAACAGAATCCTGAGCAACCGGAATGTTTTCGTCGTTGTCAAAGGACAATGCCATGTGTTTCCGAACTCTGCGTTCAAAATCCCATTAAAAACAACGGAAAATAGAATATCTGTCTTTGAAGTAAAAATACACCGCAAACGAAAAGCCTTTTTGTGTTCTCACTGTATCAAAGCATACTCTACTTGCAATTTCTCAAAGCCAGAGGATATCAGAAATACAAAATCAAGTATTTGAGCCCAATATTATTTTGAATTCTGATGGATTCGATTTAGTAATTATTTAATAAAATTTAATGAATTCTTTATTAACCTGAAATCTATTTTTGCTATAAAACAGCCACATTACTTTCCATTAATACATTTTGACGCAATTTCTTGCAGCAAGAAGCTACCGTATTCCAACCAAATTACCCTATCTCGGTAAGGGAATGTTATCCTGAACTATCACCCCCGTGGTTAACATCGGTGTATTGCGGGGAGACTATGTTTAAGGATATCATGATTTAAATAAAGAGGAAGCAAGGTCACTACCTTCAGCTAACGAGAGCTAAACGAATTTAGTGAATTCAAAGCCATATCTGGATCTCAGATTACTCCATAACGACAGCCGGGCGTCCCAGTGAGTTAATGAATTGGACCCGACCCAATAGCTAAACGATTCCAACGGCTTAGCTTTAATTAAATTAAATTGATTGCACCTATCGCCCAGATTGTGGTAAAGAGGAGTATGACCATTCACAGATAATTGAAACAGTTATCGTTGAATGGAAACCACTATTATAACACTATTTAATTAATCAGTTTCCCCGCAGCTATTCTCTAAAGATCGCAGGTTCCGTCCGTAATTGCTGGCTAACATGAAAAGTAATTGTAATTCTCTTTGACCTTCTCTCAAAATTCTGGAGCGAGTTATTCCATTAAAATGAAATTAAATATTTAAATTTTTACCTCTTTAGTAGTTTACGTCAGTTCAGAAATGAATAATCAGGTGCAGTAGAATAGTGAGGGTAATAATGTAGGAGTCACTTATTTGCAGAGAATTGCTAAAGTAATGAAATCGATTGTGTTGGAATGAGGAACTTCCTTGAGAAGTTACTTGAATATACTACGGACTTATTATCATTATTATCATTATCATTAACATAACAATGGAAAGGTTCCTGCGCCTAATAACGTAAGGGATATGTTTAATACGAACTGAATAGAGTAATTTCGGTATAGTTATGACTTCTTCTGATGCTGGGGTGTTATTTTTAATTTCCAATCAAATTTTCATGACTCATGAATATACACCATCCTTTATAATCTTTAGGTTGGAGTTTAACAAAATTCTCATCAACAAAAACACTTTATATTATAATCGTTCAAGCATTGGGTCACCTAGCAACCAGAAGTGGATTTGTAATTAGGCGCAATATGCGCTAGCTGAGGGCCTCGTCCACATGAGTTGACTCTGTAAGACTGGATCTATTCATTCTTAGTTACGTACATACTACATATTTTTCTGATTTATTGTTTCAAGAAAGAATGTCATATTCGTTGAATAATTCTAAATAGTATGTTTATAGAATATATCTAAATGTTTAACTCATTATACAATGTACAGTCTATCCGTTATTCCATGTAATATACAGGAGTACTATGGTACGTTATTATAATGTATACTGAAAATAGAATTTAACTAATGTTCACTTAAGTGTCATAATGGTTAATCAAAATTAAATTGAAGATTACACTTGATGTCCTTGCTAACCNACTAAACGATAAGATAAAATTGATTTTTAGTAATAATATTTTTATGTTTTATAAAACTTTTTACTTGGTATTTAACTTAAGGTCCATATAGACTCAAGTTGGTCACGTTTTTAATAGTACTCCTTTCCGATCATTTTAACGTCAAGGTTTCTCCATATCCTTTCTTACGGATTTCTCATACTCAATTAATACCTTACGTTGCTATGTTTTTAGCTGCGGAAGTTCAAGCTCATCTATTTCAAGGCAGAGTCTAAAAATAAACTCCCCAAAACCATATTTAAAGGCACAATCCTCTCCGAAAAAGCAGATCTATTTTAATGAGCCCGCGCTATCATCGAAAGCCTCTCCCACGCGAGTGCTGAATAAAATTACGGAATCTCCATCATGCATCATTTTTCACGGCGTTCACTCGCGCACAAAGGGAGAAATTGGGAGAGAGAGGGACTCGCGCCCCGTTAAAGGAAAAAGGGACTTTTTAACTGTTCCACGGAATAGATATTCCACATAAATTATCCAGTGAGAGGGAGAATGGGACGGAAGAGGACACACCCATACAAACTTTCACACACGAGGGCGCGTTCGCACACGGCGGCGCGCACGGCAGGTCATTCAATGATTCCGATCCCCACACGGATACATGTGAGCTGGAACTTTGTGTATCTCCCATCTCCTCCTCCCCAAATCCCACGCCCTATCAAACTACGCCACACGCGAGCGAGGGGAGGCAGAGAGAGGGATGCTTAAAGCGAGTGGATTCACGCACACACGCGCGCCCTCCCACATACGCCCACGCACGGCCGTCGATGACGTAGCCGTCGGGGCTTCGACTCTTGATTTTTTATTTCGGAGGGATTGGCCATTTTGCATTTCCGGATGACGCGGGGGGGCGGCGGAGGCAAAGCTGCGCACACGTCACGGCCGCCGGTGACGCGCCGTGGAAGAATAGCCCCACCCCTTGGGGCCCCTCCCACTCCCCCACCCCACTCAAATCACTAAGCTACCTTGCCTTCCTCCTCTTTTCGGGGGTACCCAGTGCCTCCCACCGATATTGATTCACGACATGTGCCCCTCTCTCCCACAGGGTACCCTCCCCGCTTTCCTTGACTTTCCCTTCCCTTCTCTCCCCCGCCTTTTACCCAGGAACCCTTAAAACGTTCCCTGCACACCCCCGCACATCCTCGGTCTCTTTTCCACCCGAAAGACACGGGGGTTAAAAGGCACGTACTGAGTATACAAGCGCCGTATTTTACCGGGAAAGCAGAGGATGGGTTTGAGACGATCGGGAATGTCCACGCTGTCGGATCCGATGATATAAAGAACGGAAGAGACGGGAGAAAAGTCTCTTTTCTTAACCCATGCCTGAGGGGTGTGGAGTCTGTGGAATTCCTCTAGTGATTTCAACAGGCGGGATTATATCTACCGCTTTGATCTTTTCTCCCCCGTACTCTCATAAGCGATGCTAAACAGAGTTTCGAGGACAACTGCGCCCCGAGGACGTGAAAATTTTATAAGAGCAGCGCACACAACTCGCGAATCTTTTGATCTAATATTCTATTACTGTAGCAGGGAGTGCGTGTGTGTAAATAACTTGTAAGCTCGTACTCCAAGTGGATGCAACTCTGCCGTTTTCATGTGTGAGAATTCGATCTTCAAATGTAGTTTTCTCTTCCCGCACGCTACTAAAAATGACGAAAATATGAAGTTTAATTTTTAAGGAAGGTTTTTGATTTAGTTATGGCTTTTGGGCTGGTTTATGATGAAATCGTTGTTTATATTTCCCCTCACATCAGAAGTTAGCAGTTTGCTGCTCACGTACGCGCACACATTTTAGAAGTTCGTAGTCGTTGTCGAAGCCCCGAATGAATGAGTAATATGAAATATATTTAGTGTGATTTTCTGTCATAAATGAAATATTTGATAATAAGCGGCGTATTAAAAAATCGTAGATACACGTGTGTCTGTGTGTGTGTGTGTGTATGTATATATAT
>KZ308402.1:1000288-1042482 GCA_000376725.2 Ladona fulva | reverse complement strand
TAATTAATAAACATTAGCTTTTTATCAATGTCCATCTTAAGTTTTCATTGTAATGATGGGCATTGTATCTGTATTATAATTCCAAATTTGTTCCTTTCGTCTTCCCATGCTGAAGCGAATTAAATTTCTATGGCCTGTATATTTGCATATTTTATAAAAATATTCCTGGCCACGGTGGTAGAGTGATTAGCGTGCTAGCGCTCCAACCCAAGGTCCCGCGTTCGAATCCCAATTAGTAGGATTTTTTTCGGCTAGAGAATGGTTGTGTTGAAATGCTATTGTTGAAAGCTTACGACTGTAATTGTCCAGTAAATATGTTTGTGGGGTCATTGTGAAATTAATTTTTTTTAATTTGAATTTTACTTACAATTCCATGTGGGGGCCTCAATCTGATACCTGAGCCTAGGGCCTCTTATAGCTTAAATCCGCCCCTGCTAGCAACATAATAGAAAGTCTAACGAATAGTTATAATTCCCCTATAAATATAAACCATCGTACTTAACGCCATTCGAAATAGATTTTACGATTCTCATCAACCTGAATGAGGAGCGATACTCTCCGCATACGTTATCGACGTCGGTTCCACTTCCTTCTCCGCAAGATTAATCCGAAATTACGCCGCACGGGATCATAATGGCAATCGTGCTGCTACCGCGCTTCTTCGCGTGGCAGAGGCTGGAGCTCCCTTATTTCCCTTTGCCTCGTATTTTAGAAAGAGACTCTCTCTTCCTTACACTCCCTCCCTCCACATGGGGCTGGTATCACCGCACAACAGTAAGGAAATAAAAGAGAACAAGGAAGAAGACGAAGTGGAAAATGAGGTAGTGGAGGGGGAGAGAAGGGATCGAAAGAAGGAACGAACGGACCCTGGGGCACGCAACCTGTTCGTCCTGATGCAATTGTGGTAATCTGGCGGAGGCGTGGCTTTCTTGAGCCCTCGCGGGTGGGTCTGTCCTCTCCCCTCCTACAACCACCCTCTCTATACCCCTCTTATCAACTCTCTTCCCTATTCTAGTTCCTCCTCTCCCTCTTCATTGTTCTTATCCATTCCCCTTACACTTCCCATTACACTTTTCCATCCCTTACTCTCATTCCTTCCAGCTACCTGTTCCCTATTACTAGAGCTTCCAATCCTTTGTCTTCCACGGCACTCAAACTTTGCGACACTGTTAACACCTAGTTGGTTCAGTGTAAGTAAAAAGAAATAACATTGTGTGGAGTAAAATACTTTAATACGTTAATTATAAAATATAATTAAACGGCAAAATATGTCCCAAATTAATACGAAATTATCATAGGAAATTAGAAGAAGTAGTTACCCTTGGATTTTAAATATTTCGCGGCACACCCATAGTTCATTCACGGTGCACCACTGTGCTGCGGCACATCGGTTGGGAAGCATTATCCTACACCCTCACTATCTTCAGGTTCCCTCTCTCCTTACCATCACCCCTTCTAGCTAACTATACCCATTCCCTCGCCTCTCACAGGAACCTAGCCTCAATGCTTCCACTCCCTCCTGCTACCCTTAGCCTCCCCCTTGTTAGCTACCAATTCCCCACACCCTTCTCAGCTACTCGTTCCTTATAACCTCTCTTCTTTCACCCAGCCCCCTTCCTGACCACCCTATTCAGTCTCCGTTTCCCATACCCTCCAAAATGACCCTACCTTTCCATCTTACCCCCTTCCATTCTCCTAACTCTTACCCATAATCCTTACTGCTTTTCTTTATCCTCTCCCCTTTTACTACCCCCTTAAACTTCTTCCTTACTCTACCCTTCCGCTCACATCGGCTCCCTCTCCAACCTCCTCCACCTAACTCCTGGCCCCCTTTACCTTTCCAACTCCACAAACCCTCTTTTCCCTCCTACCGCTGCTTTTCAGATTCCCACGCACGCTCATTCCGTTTCAAAAGGGAATTCCGGATACCTTATACGGAAATAGATTTGGGAAAACACGACCTAATTCGGTTGTTCGCCTCCCTGCAATATTTTTCTTATCCGAGAGGAAAGTTTTATTTTTCCGCTCGGCTTTAGGTCGTCTGAGCGTCAGTCTTATCGATTGATCAGCCTATTTGGTCTATTTGGGTAATGAACGGTTAGTTTAAGTTTTGGCAAGAGACACCCCCGTCATGTGGGCGAGAGCTAGGTGACGCTCCTTAATTTATGGGCTATCGTGAGTTCTCAGCGATGGGATTGAATTAAAAATAAGGGGGCCCTCGTGTTCGACGCCCGTGCAAACTTTCCGCTGTGATGAAGCAGATGACGGCGTGGAAGCGATCCGAATAGATAATCAAGCTGAATATGTGTCAGCCAAGTGAACGTAGGTCGGTTTACGAATAACTTTACCAGTAAGCCAACGAGATTTAATGGTAATTTGTGCCACACCCTTATTTCAAGCTTTGAAATACTTGAGTAAGAATAAGAAATCGAATTTGGATAAACGTGGCGTTAAAGAAGCCGTCCTGAATTTTATGTTTGTCGATAACTCAAGTATATGGAAAACTTTTTCTCTTACAAGAAATTTTCTAGAATATTTTGTGAAAATCATTACATTGATACGATTTCATTTCATTACTATTTGTGTCAATTTCACAGGATATATATTTCCTATACAAGATGATCTTACTTATTTTCTAATCTTCAAAAGGTTTTATTTAAATAACGGGGGCAATGTATATTATTTAATAATCGGTGAAAATATCATATCATATATATATAAAATATCATATTTTTAAAGATAACGTTATTTCGTCCTCGATTAAGTGCAGTTAACTTTTATCCAGACACAGTGCAGTAATTATTTTGAGATTGAGAAACGGTTCAAGCACTCATTTGCATTACCTGATCATATGGGCTACTTATTCCTATTAGCGATTAACGATGACGCGCTATTTACTTGTCCGCATCCATATTTCCACCCTAATCGCGACAAGTGCAGATAAGAAAGGAAATGCAGCCGGGCGAATGCATGCACATGAATCATTAAGGAGGAATAAAAACGGAGCCAAAAAGCTGTTCTCGCTGCAAGTGCATTCATCCCGCTCTGGCATGCAAGGCCCGACCCGTTTTTGTTTCAGCGCTCTAAATCGGTCGTATTGGAATTAGCGCCATCGCGTGTAAAAGAGATGGCATCCCGTCCGCCTCCATTCCCAAATGGAGAACTCTTTATCTTCAGCGGGTTTCACTTCCTTGTCTGCAGTATTCCGTACGGCAGGGGGCTCATACCTGCCGTGAATCCCCTTCGAGCACCTGCTTATTGATCTGCTATTCTAAGAAATACGCGAAACTCCCGGACGATGCAAGTGGAGAGAGCATAAGCGCGCGTGCTTGCAAAACCCTGGCTTACGGGAACAGCCATTTTGACTGCACACGAACCAACGCCCTCCGGATTATTTTTTTCCGCGATGTCGAAAGCGGTGCATAATAAAAGCTTTCTCCACGCCTCCGTGTCAACTTCCATGTTTTATTCCCAAAGGATGGAATGCTCCGAACTGTTTTTCTCTCCTGTGGCATGCGAACGTACATTTTCGTAACGTGTGATATCATGAGGTATTAAAAATCCCTCTCTTAAAACTGTGAATATTATCAGCCTTTTGGAGAACCGTGGATTTAAGGTCTCTTCGATCCTATTATGGTACTCCGCGGAGAACTGCTACAAGTTATCGATTGAGTTTTGTATTTCTTAAGGTTTAGAGAAAACGATTAAGAGAACGACGCACAGTGGGCTAGAATCCAAAAAAGCTGGCCAAAAATACGAAAACGCTTTTTTTGAGTACGGACTATGAAACTTTGCATGACCAATCTCGAATGAATTCTATATACGACTATGGAGGTCATTTACGTTGGATCCTACGCATTAAAATTATACAGGGGGTCAAACTTGACTAAATTTTGCGAAAAATTCCTGACTTCGATTTTTCGCGAAAATCTTCAAATTCAAACCGCTGGTGAACCCAAATGAAGATAATCATCGGATAAAAAATAATTCTATCTTATAAATATGTTCTTTCTCTTTCATAAAACGTAGCATTTATGATCACTCTCGAATATTTACATACTTTACGTAACAAAATGTCGGACCCTTATTTTAGAGAAAATTTTTACCTAAATCGAGGAAAATAGTAGAAAGTGACATCGAGTGTCACGGGATAACTTATACCACGATGTTCGTTGAAGCTTCCTGAAAGATTTTATTTCAGATTCCTCTTCTTATGAAGGAAAAAGAACATGTTTATAACATAAAATTATTTTTTATCCGATGATTATCTTCATTTGGGTTCACCAGCGGTTTGAATTTGAAGATTTTCGCGAAAAATCGAAGTCAGGAATTTTTCGCAAAATTTAGTCAAGTTTGACCCCCTGTATAATTTTAATGCGTAGGATCCAACGTAAATGACCTCCATAGTCTTATGTAGAATTCATTCGAGATTGGTCATGCAAAGTTTCATAGTCCGTACTCAAAAAAAGCGTTTTCCTATTTTTGGCCAGCTTTTTTCGATTCTAGCCCACTGTGCGACGGCTTGAGAAAATTGTTTCTCCGTTCTCGTTGAAAGAGTGTAGACGGAGTAAAGGGTTTCTTTAAGTTTTGATTTACTACTGATTTCGAATGTCATGTCGATTTACATGTATGTTTCGGAGTTACTTAATCTTATAATCTGATTTACTGAATTAAAATTGCGATCAAAACATTGGAAACTCTTTCAGTGACTTTTCATTGCTGTGCTGTGGTGTACAATTCAAAAAAGACAAATCCACTCTGGTATTGTTCCAAAAATTTTGGAGAAAGAAAATATTCCGAATAACTTCACCATGGAAGAGTTCCAACTGCCTACCTTGTTTTTTCCCCCAGATGAACAGCATTTTAGTAAATGAAAGATATAAATAAACTAATTAATATACAATTCTTTCCTTAATTCTTTATTTTCCATTCGTACACTAGAATTAATCGAATTAAGTTACGGTTTGCCCTGACGCACACCGAAAGGCAGTTTTCGGGGTTTTTATGTATCAGATTGAAAGCTTTCTAAAGTACTGGTCGTAGTGGTATTGCTAAAAGTGCTTCGACAGCTTAGGGCATTTCGCACGTAGGCTCTCACCGGGAATCGAACCCGGGGCCGCTTTCACCGAAGTCAAATCGAACGCGTAGCCCACTTGGCTATCCGGGAGCCCCTGTAAAATACTCTATCGACGTTCGCTAAAACTAAGCTTCCCCATAAAACGAAGTCCCGCTGACGGCAGATGCCATCTATTCATATGTTCATCCAATATTTTATTGGTAATGTCCTTCAGTTGTGCTCGTGGGGTGGACATTTCTTTTGTAAAATGGTTCTGTTGAAACTAGGATTTCTCCTAATCAAAATATAAATTATAATATAAATTATTTGTTTCAAATATAACCTTTCGAATGAATATTAAGAAGTAGATGATCATACAAAGCTTCTATAAAAGAGCTTCGATTATATTGACTGAAAATTGCCATTAATTTTAGAGTAGATTTTACGAGAACCCTCAGAATTACACCGAACGAACGTTTTATTCGCAGGATGAAAAAGACTAATCACGATCGTGCGGAAGATCGGTGGAGGTAACGGGAAAAAAAGACAGAAATGGCACGTACACCGTCCTTCACTTGTTTATTGTCGTAATCAATAAAAACACATCGATAAAGGAATACCAAGGGACCGATAAATCAATCCACCCGCGTATATTACCGCTCGATTTTATTAACCTGGCTTGAAAAAATCTGCGGGAGGCAAAAAATATCCGGGCAGGGAGCCTTTGCAAATGCTGCCCTCTACGAACCGTGGACGCACGTGTGTGGAGATGGGGGAATAAAAAAGTGTTAAGAGATCCCAAAATAGAAGGCCCACTGATTACAATCGAGGTAACTATAGAGTGAGCGCGCATGGAGCGAAATGAGGGACGTAACGCCTCCGATGACGACATTCCGAATCAAATCAAGCGTCGGTGATGACCATCTAAAGGGAATGTGGATGGAGAAGAGAATGTGTCCGTGGGAAGAGGGTCACGTGATGTCTCGTCTGTGAGAGAGGTTGCGAACGTCTCTCCGAACTATTTCCTTCCCATTTTATCCGATCGGATTCCTCAGCCACATTCCTTATAACGCTTCCTTTTGAAAGAAGGGGTTTCTTAACGGCATTTTGGCCATGCGATATGGGGAGACTAAGTAAAAACAATCGAATTTCGAATTCATGAATAGTCCTTTTTGAGCTGGCCTGGGGCCAGTTGCTCCTTTGCGTTTCGTTTTCATATATAAGCATCGGTCAAGTGTAACAAACTTTTTAATTGAAGTTATAAATGCACGATTTGAAATGCCTTTAATTAAGTTACGTAAAATAAAGATTTGTTTAAGAGAGGCTTCACGGGCTTTGTTAGGAAAGAGTCTCAATTTTCCGGACTCAAGCTCGACCGCGTCTTGGATGGTATCTAGCCGAAAATTACGAGTGATACAATCGATTAAATTTGTTACAAGATAGTGAGACGCAAATATTTGTTTTTTGCGAACAACAGTTAGCATCTTTCAGGATCTTTTCGAAAGAAAAGGTAAATCGGATAGATACATCTTAATAAAAATAGTCTCCGTTGAAACTTGCATAGGTTACAAACTTCGCATGTATTGCGAATTCGTCAAAATTGTTATTACGAGAAATTCGTACTATTCGTACTCGTACATGAAATTGGTCCCGGAAAGTAAATCGCGCCAGGCAAGGTTCTAAATGCCTAATTTTTACCCAGTATCCAGTTATAGCCATAGATAGTCATACCATTTCTCCGCTACTGCTAAGATCACGCATTTCTATGTTTTCCGAAATGCATTGCTTAACATTCTACGAAAAAAGCGTTATTGCTCGTAGAAGACCTTTTGTAGGACATAGTTTTCTCCAATGCATTACTGTTTCTCCTTTCATCGCGGGAAAATGCCTTCGAGGTTTTGGAAATTTTGCAATAGTCACAGAAGCGAGAATGGCTGAAAGTCAAGTCTCGCCCAAGATATCTATTTTCCTCGTGCCTTCTCGAACGTTCCTCGCCATTCGAGAGGTTCTTTTTCCTGAGAGAGACGGTCGAGAGGCGGAGACACCTCACAGATACTTCGGAATTGGTCAAATCCTTTCTCGCACGTGACGTTTAAGAGACTTCGTCCAAAAAACTTAGCCTTTTCTTTCAGTAGAAGGTCGAGATTCTTTAGAATTGCATTCAATTCCCTCCCAGCTATAGCAAATGAAGTTTGTTCTTATAAATTTCTATAACATTTGAATATAATTCTATAATACTTTATAGTATCGTGAATATGATCTTTTTTATGATATTATATACATATTTAGTAATAAATTTAATATTTTATAGCTTTTTTTTCTCAGATGTTTCCATACCCTTTGAATGGAAGGGTAGACTTTTAAGTCTCAGTTTCACT
Source organism: Ladona fulva (assembly GCA_000376725.2). NCBI lineage: Eukaryota > Metazoa > Arthropoda > Insecta > Odonata > Libellulidae > Ladona > Ladona fulva. The sequence goes on along the minus strand of KZ308402.1, from coordinate 1,035,048 downwards.
GCACCTAACACGTTATATATTTACTCATGAGGCATACGTTTATTTCTCCGTTAATAATCAGTCTTGGAGACATTTTCCCTCAAACGGAATCGTTTGTTTTTAATATTAAAATCCAAGATATTTATTATGGCAATAACAATAAAAAGGTTACTGTATAATAGATTAAAAGAGAGCCCTATATGTACCCAGCCTCTCCAAATAGAGTGTCAAGTAATGATAATAAAGATCTTCCTTGAATGACCAGAATTTAACCGAGCTCTAAAACTTCACTAAGGTCGAAAGTGTTTCTCTTTATAATGCGAAGGAGAATACAGTCGTCGTAGAAAAAATAGGAATTTCTATCATTTCTCGAGATAGAAGAATGTATTATAAGGGTTAATATATTCAAAGTCTGGAAAGGCAACAAGTAATATTCCATTCCTTAGTATTTGAACTGTATTATTCGTAATGGAAAATTCAGTTTATTGTTACAAATATATAACACAAATGTTATAGTTATACCCAAACTTTACATACTTAACCTATTTATATGGATATGAATCCATTAAAAATATTATTAAAAAAAGTACAACATCAGTGACTAATACATTCCATGCATGTTCTTTCTTCTGCGGTAAACTTTGGAATAATAGAATCACTCTGTCGTAATTTCGAATGGACTGAAAATTAACATCATAAGGACCGCTCCTGTAGTGTTCAAGCAATATCTTCTTTTGAGAAAGTTTGTTACAGAACCTTAGGGAATTGAAGTTGATTGTAGAGTTTTGTGAAAATTGTTGCATTAACGTTTAGCAAATCAAATAACCCATATAATCCTCCAACTGTTGACTATTATTTAAAATTAACAACAAACTTTTTCATGCAAAATCTCCAGAGATTATTCTACAAAAAGTTAGTTGCATTTGTACCACGTAAATTAATCTAAGATAGAAGATATTTTCTCTTTAATCATACCAAATAAACGCGTAGTGTCTTTGTTATATTTCGTTTTCTCAGAAACTACGAGAAAATTTTTATTTCGTATGTATCGATTTATTATGTGAAATGCGTACACGAAGAACGTCAGCAATATTTTTACCTCCTTTTTCCGAATGAAACCAACGGCGAAGTCATTCGCGTGTTATTTTTTGCAACCTCCATATCTTCCGCTGATGCAAAATTACTCCTCAATGCCCTTTATAAGGAAATAAATCTCGGTGCACTGGAATCCATTATTGTTAAACTCGAGGAAAATTACAAGTTCTCGTACAGCTTCCCTTGGGCGAGAATAATATACCGAGAAGAAACCATGGAAATTAACTTTTTCCATCCTTTCTCTCTCTCTCTGCCTCTCTTTCTCTGGGAAAACAAAAATCACAAAGGAGCCGCTTAGGGCCACGTCATCTTTTCTTCGCCTTTTCCTAGACCATTCTTCAGCTCTAAAGAATATCTTTTATCTTTAACGACGTCCACCAAAGGAAAGAACGAATTGCTCCGAAATAAAGATGGCGCACCAACAAAAGAGCCCAGTTATCACGTGACTTGCCGTATTATTTTCTCCGTCCTCTCCGAAAAAACACTCCGTCGACGCTCGCCTCCGTAACTTTTTCCCGTGACAATGGTAATCTGCGTATGCGATCGGAAGTATCGCGCACGAGAAAAACGAGCGAGTTCGGAAAAAGTGTCGGGAAAATGATGAAGAAACAGAAGTCTTATTCCGCAAGTTCTCTGAGGATCCGTGACCTTTCCCGAGTTTGGCTTTTCCTCTTTTTGATTGTTTCCCTTTCGTTGAACTCTCCGACGAAGAAGGGACAGAAGATGGGCTTCCTCAGAAGTTCATTTCTCCAATGAAGAGGAGGCATCAAGTCAGATGGACGATCGAGTTTAAAGGAAAAGCAATTTGAAGTTGAATCTGCAGAGGAGGGACTTCCATGTTGGGGGAAAAAGGAGAGGGGATGATACAAGAGTGTTTAATGAAGGAATGAGAGTAGAAAGAGAAGGAAGAAAGATTATCGCGTGAGAATCAATAGTTAAATTGAAACAGCTATTATTGCGAAGACAAGAACGCATTAAAACTCTTTCCGGTGAAGTTCGGTGAAAATCCATACTTAAATGAATTCTATGCGGAGGGAAATTGTATTTTTCCCTTTATCGATCAATGATCATGGTTTCAGTGGATTCACATTACGTAAAGGGAAAGGGTTTTAGGGATAATCTAAGCTGAATGTTTTTTGGCCTTAATTTTATTGTAATCTATCTCAAACGAACTTTCTAACAATTAATAAACTTAAATCCATCTCCATAGAAACGTTTGCCAACCATGGTTTAGATAATAAAAATGGTGACTTTCATCGGAACGTAACGATGATCGCTTACTGTGGTAAAGTGAAGTATATTCATTTCTCCATTGTTCTTACAGCGTGCATATTGTTATTACGAATAGAAAAGAAAAAGACGTTTGTGTTGGCTACCAAATAGTAGGTGATGGAGTATGAAAAGCAACACTAACTCACATATTTCATCATTCGCACTCTTTCAGAGATAAATCGAAGGCATATCACACAGATATTATTCTTATTGTACTTAATATACATCGTAGTAATGTTAGTATTGTTAAATGTGCTTCGACAGTTGAGGTCATTTTGCACGTAGGCCCCTCGACAGGAATCGAACCCGGGAACGCGTTCATCGATGTCAAACTCGTTTCTCACTTGGCTATACGGGAGCCCAAAATTAATATGCATCAAACAGACTATGCGTGGAAAGAGGTTGAATGAAAGATTATGAAAATAGTTTTAGGGCACCTCTGTCCACCTTTGGACAGCCGTTCGTATTTGATGAAGAAATTAGAAAGAATGTACTGTCTTTCTATGTTATTATGTTATTTAATCTGGTTCGTTTCTAATATCGGTTTAAGGAAAGGCTCGATTTATATCCTCTGACTCTGAGTCTTGAGCAGCACATTATAATGAAACTCCTTAAATTCGCCAACGGTCTCGCTTGTATTACTTTCATTATTTATAATTTTTAAGTAACTCACTGATATTATGCGGAGCGTTTCTTCCCTCATTTCACAAAGCGTGCACATGAGAGGAATTGAGTAAAATGCAGAAAAGGGAATCGGAAATGAAAACAAAATAGAAGAGGTAATAAAGACGACTCAAGAAGAGGAAAGGGATAAAAACACGGCCAAAAATAGAACAGACGGCAGCAATAAAACGAGCGAGTGGGTATAAGAAGAGTTCCAGAAGCTATAGGGTCTAAAGGGAAAGAAAGAGCGAAAGGATGCGGGACATATTCAGTGGAGATAAACGTAATCCCGTGGATAAATATAGAATGAGGACTGAGCGATGCGTAGACGAGGACTAACCTGAATACCTACGTTATCCAATAATAGATACAGAGATTTCTGCGGAGAGCTGAGATGGAGATGGAGGTAAATGGGAAATAAAACTGAACACACTACGCTTACCACAACAATGGAAGTAACTCCGCAAGAGATATTCTTTTCTTGAGACCGAAGAGGGCAATATTCAAATTAGTCTGATAGGGTAGCGAAACCATGCATCATTTTACCATTGAATAGGACCCACCACTCGCTAAGTACTTACATTGGTAGACGTAGCGCAACGTCATGTCTGCGCGCCGCCTTGCATAATGGATGGAACATTCATTATTCATTCATTCTTTGATCCTGCGCGCTTGTGCTCACAGTAAGTCATGTACTAAAAGTTTCTCGAATTTGCAAATAATTTGATATCGTTGTTATGGCGAAAAACGCACACAATGTACAAACTAAAGACGTCTCTACACACACAATAACCTCTGCAAATTACCAGAAGAATAAGTTTTCCCTGTAGTACTTTGAGAATTAATTTAACCACCTGGAGTTATACTTCCATGAACATGAATTATTAATTAATTAAAATACGATTTCGAATCAAAAGTTTGAACGATTTTGTGATTTATTACCGATCCAATTTATCTTTATTTAAATATTAGCAGTGGTTACGCCTGCATTATTAGAGGAAGTAACCAATAAACATTATACTCCTCCATGCCGAGAAATACCGGTTAAGATTCAAAATGGCGAGGATCCCAACACCACTAGGGCAAAGAGGGATAATTTAGATCAACGAAAATGGAAGATGATAATTACGATTAGGACGGAAGGAACCAAGAGTTCAAGAGAGAGAGGAATACATGGTGAAATGGTGGAAGGAAACAAGGGGAAGAAATAATAAATAGGAGAGGGAAGTATGGGCATAACGGAAGAGAAATAAATGCAGGGCAAGGAAGATAGAAGGGAAGAAGCAAACGGTGCAAGGGAAGGAAGAATGGGGAGGCTCTGTGCAGGGATGAAAATTCCGCAAGCAGTGCCCAGAAACCTCTGAAAGAGCGGGAAATTGGTTAGAGATAAAGGGTATGAGGTAGCGAAGGAGTGGAGGTTGGGAAAGGGATGGGGTTATGAGGGCGGTGACTCGGTTAACAGGCGATGCGACCCTTTGCGTGGGAGGGAGTGGCTTCCAGAAGGAAGGGGATTGCCCCTAGCACAGGCTGGCAGCTGTCCAGAGACGTCCCCTCCTTCTGGAAGGAGGAGAGGTTGGTTGGCGAGATGGAAAAGGAAACGGAATGAATGAGACGAAGGGAGGGTTGGTTGCGGGCATACCGCAGTGAGGAAAACTCGCGGTCTCCATAAGGGAATCTGTCGGAAACATTCTCCCGGTTTCGCGGCGTAAATAAAACACTACGCGAAGACTTCCCCGAAAATGTATACTACGGATTTATTTTACGTCATCTCTTACTTTCCCTCGCCTCCTCATCTGTTAGATTCCCTCCGTGCCCAATACCCGAGGACTTTTATTTTTCTCCTCCGCTGCGATTTCTTGACAAGTTATTTGTTTTCGGGATACGGCAAGGATATTTTTATGCACTCTCCCCTCACGGAATGGATCGTAAGTTTGCGGCGTGTTTTCTCTTACTGAGATCATGTAAGGAGAAACTGCTATTGTTAGGACGTGCCGTAAAGGAGAAGATGTGGGAATGTGGCTCGATTTAAAATTTTTACTGCCATCGATTTTCGGAGAAGGAAAGAAACAGCGCTGCATTTTGTAGGAAGATAATGCTCGGACGTTCCGAGCAACTTTTTCACAATGGGTATTGCGGATAATAAATCCTTTGTTTTCCTCTAAGAAATACCAAAACTTTGGAACGGATATACGTTTCCTGAATCAATATGTTTAAATCCGATAAGATGATCAATAACTCTTTTATTCTCGAAATAAATAATTCCGCAATGGTGAGAGAGGATGAAAAATACATATTTGACACGCGATTGGAAGCATCGGGAAAGGCGAAAGAAACATCCGCGCCAAAAAATATCGCCATCATCCAAATTGGGGCAGTAAATGCGATGATGAAGAACAACTCAGGGATAAGAGCGGAATTAATGAAAGGCCGGAAATATGAAATTGCGGATAGAGTTTATTTATCGAAATATTGACCGATTTTTCGGAAGCGTAAAAGTACCTAATCTCTTTTATTGCGTAACAAAAAACGACATATTTATATAAAGTTTTCCTTTCCGCGCTCTCCTTTACTATAAAACTGAGGACGAAAATTCATACACGTCGTGCCTTAAAAGGATTTGATTGCATCAGAATTCTATTAGCAGGAATGTCCTGGTTTATGTGAGTTTTTTCGTGCTAACCCGGAAAATATTGATTTTAACCTGATTAGAAGGCTAAAAATCACTGACGTTTTGGCCGCAAACTATGCACTCATCGTTGAGAGTTATTCTGCAGAGTCACGGGCCAAAAGGTTAGAGAGCATCAACATCCCAACTCTGCTGAAAGAACAAATGACTTCCGTATTGGCTCAGTGAGATATTAAGCCTTCGTAATTCGTTTTTAATGTTACGCAGAAATAATTCTCGAAGTAACTAAATGATTTACGTAATTCTTATTCGTTTAAATTGTTGTCAAACCTTTCCATGTGTTTTTAGAACCTCAAGAGAAACTTATCAAATTCGTATGAAAACGGTTAATCTGAGGAGACTCGTTCGAAGCCAATTTTGCAATGTTATTCAGTTACAATTTTATACTGTAAGTTCAGGTTTATTCCTGATATTTATGGTGCTTCAGGTGAATAGAGATTTCGTATTTTACCGTTCGAAATTACGATGGGTCTTTTCTTCTGTGCTATGGCCTTCCCTAAGATAACGCCTGACCGTGTCAATTTTATTCGTAGTAATTGTTTATTACCAAATCTATGTACAAATCTGTATATCTGTGAAATTTAATGGTTTCAAATTGGGAATCAAATTCCAATGCGGTTTGAATAGGAAGTGGGAGATTTGATAATGTCGTGTCAGCCACAAAATTAATTCCATGATAATTATTAATTTTGAGTTCATTCCTGTCGATATATGTACATTTATTGTATTTCTTATTATTAATATTTCCTAAAAATTATGGGATATGTATTTATGTTCAAACAATAGACTCTGAAATAGTATTATTTTAAAATAATATCCAAGTAAATACTTAAGTTCTAAATAAACAATCCGAATGATATTTTAATTTATATATTTCGAAACAAAATTCAGAATTTCTAAATACTGAAAGGAAAGAAAACAGGAGCATGGCTATTAATGAATTACAGGTTTCAAAATATCACATTGGCCGTATGTCGGCAGTTGGAACTTAAGTATACAAACAAACGGGAAGTTCCATCTACCGATTTACGGTTAATGGGTGTATTTAGACCTCTAATGTGTAAATAAATAGGCTAAATAATGATTATCACGTGTCCTATCACGACCCAATGATAGAAACGGAAGCTTTACTATCTCCAAAGAATTTTTCGTTTTTCTTCTAATTTTGAACATAGATTCATCCTCTTCTGGAAAAAATAATCCAGAGAATTGTATTCTGAGAGCAGATTTAAATATTAATTGCGACCCAGGAAGTGAGTTCAATTCAAATTGATGACCCACAAAAGACCTTATCGATTCGCGATTCTTTTTCGTAGATTCCGTTCACTTATTTATTCAGTCCATTAAGCAACTCACTGAACCTTTGCCAACTTAACGGTGTACGTGCAATTTACATCAAATACCGTTATAAGGCATCAAGCTACCAAATCTTTAGTCACCTGAAGTATAATGAGTAAAGAGTAAAAGATAAACACTTTTGGATGTGGGAGCGGCTCGCAGGAGTTTGCCAGATCGTGGATACAGGAATGTAGCCGTGGCAGTATCAGATATCGGCGCGGTCCAAATCTCGCTATCGCCGCTTTACGTGGAAATGCTCACTCAGAATAACCCGCACTCGGTGCTAAAGCAAAGTATTCCCTTTGAGTAGTAAATTTGAGAGGAAGGGCGCTTCATATACTTCACGCAATGCTAGGGATCGGCAGACTGTGCGAAACGTGTGATGGCTTCCGGAAATTGAATTCCGCTATTCGTACGTTCTTTTATGGAAGAGTTCGCCACTTGGTCGAATCCGAACCCTTCCTCCCACTTCGGCTTGCTTCCAGAACCTTTTGCCATTATCCCCTTTCCTCTCTCTGCCCATTCTCTCATTCCTTCCTTCGCTCCCTATCACATTTCTCTTTCCCCTGCTTTATGCGCTTTTTCTTTCGAAGAAGCAAATCAACGGATAAAGTGCAGCATATTTTACTTACACACTTGTCTTACTAAAGATTGAGAGATATTTATAAATTGCAGCTCTTCGCATTTTTTTCGTCGGCGTAAATATTTAAAAATTCTATATTTAATTATATCCCGTATTTTCAGGTAATTTATGTTCATATTAATTGCTTAATTTGCCTTTAATATCTATAAGATAAGAAATATGCCTTTCGTATTGCTCTACTGTAGCTACCATTCATTGCTTATCGTACCGAAAATCTTCCTTTCAGAGCACATATTCTGATAACCTTCTCCTCTTTTAGTAGGTCTTTTAGTCGTCGTATATTTGCCCATAATATCTGTTTCAATGAAATATCAAAGCTGATATTTTATCCATGATATTTCCTGACTTTGAAACATCCAGCTAAGCAACTTCTGAGTAGTGTCCGTCCGCAAATACGGTCCAATGCTCGTTAGAAATATAACGGAAAGTAGCGCACATGTAAAATAAAATTGACTATGGATAAAGCTCTGTTTAGCAGAACGTATGCTACCATAGAAGGAAAGGATACTGAAAGAAAACTCATGAAGTACGGAATGGGGAAATATGAAATTTTTACCCAAAGCACAGAGAAAGCACGGCCTAAAAATCTACGAGATAGGAGCTGCTTTCATAACATTTTTATTTCCTTTCTAGACTCTTTTCGTTTCCTCTCCGATCTCTCTTTCCTTTACCCCGTATCTCCCTTCCTCTCTCACTGTGCACATCCCTGTGATTTATGATCCCCAAATTCCATCTCTCCCTCCGAATAACCTTTTGCAATTCCATTCAGGGATCCGCTTGCACCGCAGACGTTGTTCGAGGAAGTGCTATTCCTTAGCGAGGAAGGATATTCTATTCCTTTCCTTAAGAACGAATCATCCCGGTCGAATAGCCCACTTCTTAAGTTATGCTAAATGTTAATCAGAGAAATGAAAACCATCTTGCACTCTTCGAAAAGCTGTATATTAATCTATAAATCTTCTTTTTACAAATATTTTAGTATTTTTCTCTCAGGTATCAGCAAACTGATATTTAGAGTTGATGGAGTGTTAATTTTGCGCTCGAATCAAGCTATTCTTAGGAATTCTTCCTGCCATATCCTGATGATATCCTACCATGTTTTGAAATATTTTTCCTTGGTCTTTTGATTCGGGATAAAGAAAAATGTAGCTTGCTGGTCACCCCTGTTCCGGTCTCATTCATGGCTGATATGATAAAATGGTAGCTGCTGAGGTATAAATTATGCTGATTAATGGCAATCATTAGGGCCTTTATAGTATTCTACCTCAGTGAGATGGGTAACCTCATTCACCATCTTGCCTAGTAAACACCATTCCCTCTCGAAAGCTACTTGAAGCTAATTGTGGAGCTTTCGAGGACTCTATGCTGCCCTTTGATTGAAGGTTTTATTGATAGACTCGAATAGAAGAGTAATACAAACCTCATCTGCGGTAATAGTTGATTGGGAGCTTTGGAAAATATTTGCGAAATTCTGTTATGTAGCAGCGGCTGTATCATTATTTTTGACATTCGAATTTCGACCTTCCATAAAGTGAATTTTTGTGTACAATTTACCTTCATCTACTGGACGTTCACTACTTCCAAAAACGATTTCCGTTAAAATTGTTATTTAATGCTCTCCACATTCGGTTCCGTTTCCATTAATGAGAGCAATAAAGTAGTCGTCTGAATTTCATTTTAAAAGAACGGTTATTCTTATTATGATCTGACGAAATTTTCATTCGAAATGACCCTCGGTAATGTCGCCGGTTCAATCAAAACGATTAAAATCGATTTCTATTCATTAAATGAACGTTTTCTGATATGCAAGAGAGAAGGATTAACAGAGGCCAATTAAAAATACTGAGAATTCGGTAGTGAGGTCGATAATTGCTCATAAATAAAAGATTGCGTTACAGAATAATGACAGCTTAGGGCGTGTTTGCTGAATGATGTGCAAATAAAGAGCAAGATGACTGAATAGATATATTTATACGAAACCACAAAAATAACAAATAATCATAATGGTCATCATGACCTAATGATGCCACGCATCGACACCCGGGTCGTATTGTTTGCTATTTTCTGCGGTTTCGTATTAATAAATCTATTCAGTCAACTCGCTTTTTGTTGACGTAAAATACTTTTAGGTTAAGGACCTTACATTCGATAGTATTTTGGATGTACAAAAATCGAAATCTTATTTGCAATTGAATAGGATTTTTTCTGATGAATAGAATTTCCAAATGAGTTGATCATTTAATTACAATCTACGCAAAATTGAAGTTCAGTTCAACTCTGTGGAGGTAACCCTAGCAAACTCTCTCCGGAGCGTATTTGAAGGTTAATCCTATAGCACTTCATCTCTGCGTTTTTTCTGCCGTCAGCTTCGTTGGTATCCACTGATGCGTGAAAGAACTGTTTATAAGCCTCGCGTCGCAACACCACGGGATATTAATAAATTCCTATCGACCTGACACCGCTCCGAGCCGCCAAATTGCATTACAGAGCTTTGTGATGGCTTCGTCTTCTCCCCCGACCGGAATAACCATGAGCGAGACACGCGCTATTGCGTAGTATTGCGTGGATGTCTTCCTATGAAAGTAAACAAGGCAGCCCATATGGAAATAGCCTCGACTTTTTTGGCTGCTTTATGAAATGATACCATTTAAATGAGGGTTGAGCGGAACAAAACTGTTTTCTTAATAGTGCGATACTGTATTTTTCCGCTTATTGTAGAAAAAAGAACTTGAGTTCGAATTAAAATAACTTTGCCTCAATGATGTTAGCAAAGTAATGGAGCACATCGTTGTTAACTCGCTAATGAAGTTTTTAGATAGCGTTAGTTATTTCAATAAGAACCAACACGGCTTCGTCCACGATATTTTAAAATCTGCCGAGAGTAGTAAGCAAGTGGATGCTGTTTTCCTCGATTTTAAGAATGCTTTCGATAGAGTTCCTCACAACAGATTAGTTTACAAATTAAAATTGGCTGGAATTAATAAGGAAGTAATTGACTGGGTCAAAGATTTTCTCTGCGATAGGGAACAACAAGTGGTACTCGATGGTGTTACTTCAAACAGAGTCAAAGTTATCTCAGGCGTACCCCAGGGCAGCGTGATTGGGCCCCTTCTTTTCTTGATATACATAAACGACTTGAGCCACGAAATCGATAGTAAAGTGAGGATATTCGCGGATGACACAGTTATATATAGAAAAATATCAAGCGAGGAAGACCAGGAATCCCTAGCAAAAGACTTAGTTCGTATTCAACGGTGGTGCGAAAAATGGCAACTCTACCTAAACACAAGCAAATGCTCCGTAGTAAATTTTTTCGAAAGAAAACAGTTGCGGCAGAATAAATCGTACAGTATTAGCGGAACAGTAATTAAAGTAGTGGACTCGGTAAAATATCTCGGAATCACTCTTACGAATAACATGAACTGGAGCACGCATATCCGTAACATTTGTACATGTACTAAAGCAACTAGAAAACTCGGTTTCATTAGGCGTATTGTCAGTTAATGTGACGAAAAAGTTAGAGAACGATGTTATTTTGCGTTGGTTAGGCCTCATCTTGAATATGCATCAAGTATATGGGATCCGGCAGACGATACATGCATCCGTGAACTCGAGAAAGTACAACGGAAAGCGATACGTTTTGTTAAGAAGTGCTACGATAAAAAAGCAAGTGTTACCAAAATGCTGTCAGATGCAAGTTGGGAATCCTTAAAAGATAGGAGACTAGAAGCTAGATTGCGATTGCTTGATAAATTTAGGGAAAGTACATTTGCGGAAGATATAGTAGATATTATGAGACCCCCCTGCTACCTTGGACGATATGACAATGAGCGCAAAATAAGAGAAATAGATGCTAGGACGAGTCGTTTTAAGAATTCATTCTTTCCGCGAACTATACATGATAATAATAGGCTAAAAAAATAGTCCGAACACCCGGTGTTTTCACCCCCTGCCACATGCCGTAAGGCGGCTTGCAGGGTATTTATGTAGATGTAGATGTAAGGGTCGTGAACTCATTCAATATCTCTCGTTGAGTCCACCCTTTCGCACTTGTTTGTTACAGCTGTAACACTAAATTGTATAAAACCACTAAAGAGGCGGTGATGCTGTAGAAATTTATATTTTGAATGAGTATTACTTAGAACTTAATCACATTTTTCTAGGTACCCTTCATTGGCACGACCAGCCTCGATGAATGATCGTCACCTTATTCTGACATCCGTTTGTTGAGTCCAATTTCCCCGCAAGTAAAAGTTTATTTAAAAATTTTTAATACAAAACATTATTATTGTACTCTTTATTCGGCGAGGTCAGGCACTTGTAAACCTCTTTCACACCTAACCTCTGAGATCAAAGAGGGCACTGTAAATGCTATGAGAAAGTTTACAGTATCATGTACGAAAAGTAAGTGATAGGGCAAAGGAATAAAAACTTTAAAAAAGAAGCAGAGAGAAAGATTTCGCTGAGGAAAACTAAGCTGAGGCATTAACGCACGCTCAATTAGGGGAAATAAAAAATTCAAAAACTCAGATATAAATTAAATCGGGTATAATACAGTAAGTGATTTTAATTTGTCGACATTTCGGTCCCATATGATGGAGTGGCATGAATTATGGCTATAATGTCAACGTCTTATAGAGAGAGTGGAAGGAGCAGGCGGATAAAACAAAAGGATATTTCGGAGGTTTTCACAAGTAGGATTGTGAGACAGGAGGATAGAAATAAAAGATGCCCAATAATCGTGATATTTTAAAAATAATAATCGTGATTTATGTATGATATAGTAATATTAGTTGCAAAAATAATAGTAACAATAGCGATTATGATTGCGGTAATTATGGGAAAACTGATAGTAGTGATAACCGTAATCCCAGGGCGTTGATGCACAGCTATTAAATTTCCCTGTAGTTAACAAGTAAGTAGTAAGTAAGTTAAAGGCCTTTTACTTTTGGGTTGAGTCCAATACCACACTTAAAGAACAATGAAGTATTAGGAACTAATTTCAGTTCTTTGAGGCAGAATGATGAGCTTACTTGATGGTTAAGTTCCAAAAGCACTTGTGTTGTTAAGATCATTGAAGTAGTAATAGTAGTGTAGGGCAACAATGATTATTTTAAATATATATTTTTCGTGAGAAACAAGCGATTGTAGTGCATAAGGTAATCATCGCTCGTGCACTATACATTTAGCGACTACAACACTTTAGTCATCATTTCATACAATTCTAGCAACGAAATATATTATACTGTGGATAAGGAATGCTAAAATCTATAATTGCTAAAAATCATAAGTTTTAAAAAGAATATCTGGCTGGTAAAACATAACTGAAAGTAATTTGCGAAAAATTGAAATAATTGCAAAACGTACTCCGCGTTTTCCATAGTTTATTTACCGGTTCCGACTAAGGCGGTCATCGGTACCGGTAAGAAGAAAACCGGTCGTATGTAAATAAAATGTGGAAAATACGGAATACGTTTTGCAATTATTTTATATGGCGTTCCACAATGTTAGGCCAGAACACCTTGAGTTTATACGAAAAATTGGTCCGACAGACCTTACCGATCCGAGTTATCGCAGATGAACGGCTTCTATAAAGAAGTGATTATGATATAAATAATAATTGTTATCGTGTAATTTAAAATTTCAATGTGTAATAGGATTTATAATTACCCTTTTTACCGAGAATCCACTACAAATATATTAGACTCTCTCCCTAAAGTCACATTCTAAAAAGGAAATTGCAATTACATTATGTAACACATTTATATTTCGTTGCCATTTCCGTTTCTCTGAGTTTATACTCAGAGAAAAGAAATTGGAACACGGCTGTTAATGATAGAGGTTTAAAATCCAATTGAAGAGCCGTTACGGTGGTTTGTGTCTTTCTCTTTGAGACTAAAATAGAAAACAAGGGGAAGAAAATGAATTAACCGGTATACTAGCGCATTTCAGTACCAATTCCTGGAATTCTGAAGATGATAGCATTGCTATTGAAATGCGCATGATTCTATGAGGACCATGCATGTGATTCCTAGAGGACCGGTTGATTCCTTTCCCTTGTTTCCAGTTTCGGTCACGGAGGTACGCAAACCGCCAGCATAACGGCTCTTAGAGTGTTTTTAAACCTCAAATTCATACTTAGAGTCGCAAAAAATTATAAAAATTGAAGGTTACCACCGTAAGCAATGTTTCCGAGGACCTCATCTCTCAGTATTCTGACTGTGAAGAAAACAAAGGCATATCCACGCGGCGGAGACAACAATGTGATTAATTGGCTCTGAGAGTAATCCAATTATATTCTAGGTAAGACTTCAGCACCTAAATGGCTTTGTCCCAAATATAGCGCGTTTCTCTTTTCTTACTAAGAAAGAAAGATCTAGCGTCGCCTCGAACAGAAAAATCAAAGACTCAATATGCTCGTAAACGGAATGCTACTCGTTACAAGAGTAATTATTTGAAGCAATAATCCATAAAAATTCTCGGAATCGATGGCGTTTTCCGCAAAATTATAATGCTATCTGTTGGAAATCGATTGAGTAAAATTGGTGGCCAATTGAAATATAATCCATTCATTTTTTGCACCATTGTTCTTCTAGGAACAAGATTTTCAGAATGTGTTCTTTATTCACGTAATTAAAAACAAACATTCAGCAACAAGAGAATGTGCGACTCTGTTATGTACATCACTGTTATGTGGGTATAAACAACTAATCATAGCAACAGCATACAGCAACTAGTATGATATATGTCTAAAGCAAGTAGGTATCATTTTGGATTGGCGAAATAAGAAATACCGGTTAACAAAGGATGCCCAGGCATATAGTATTAGAGATAAAAGTTCTTTGATGATCATTATTATAAAATACCATAGCTTTTTCCGAAAGTACAATTGTTCCAATCTCTACCTTCTCTGCTTTTCATAATAAAATTGAGGGTTTGATGTAGACAAATCTCTTAATATATAACTGTATTCTGAATTTAAGTAAATGATATCTTAAATGTTTCTGGGACGCTAAATATTTAAAAAGTATTCTTTAAACTATATCAAACACGAATTAAGATTCTTTATCAATATTTATGGTTATTCTCGAACGAATAACATTTAACGGTTTTGGTAAATTATTCCCTGCACTAATATTGCGGTACATTTAATTTCAAATTCCTGTCGCCGTGTACTTAATTCTTTTCATCTTGATTATTGGAGCAGAATTATACGTAACCATTCAGACCACTTGCAATAATCTCTTTCTCATTTTATCGTTAACTTTTCGCCGTCGTGCCTCTTTCTTCCTCGAATTCCTAAAAGATCCCCGACAGCCGATAACGGGAAGGAAAAATCCCTGCAAAACCGCAGATGGGAAATCTTACCTCGCAGAATTTTCCCTTGCGAACCCCATCATTCGGTCGGGACCGAAAATTCACCCTTCCACCTCGTGGTGTCGTACAAGGAAAATCTCCGAGGCGTGGAACTTTCCACTTTGGGAAGGAAGCGGCGCGGCATTAAAAGCAAAAGGGGTTGGCTCCGGCATTCGATGTAATGGAAAACGATCTGTGGACACTATGGAGAGAAAGAGGCAGGCTAAAGGGGGAGGGTTGATGGGAGTCCGAAAGGGGGAGGGTATCACTTTAGACGCCTTAATGTCTTTCCGCGTATTGGCAAGCCGGTATCGATCGATAGGTCGATTTTCAGAGCGGCGTAGACCTGCGAAAGTAATCGCCGACTTATCTCCTTTAGGCCGGAGGGCAGCAGGAGTTACTTAGGAAGTAGTCGACGAGAAGGGTGAAGTGGTGGGGGCAAAAAGCGCGTAGGGAATCTGATGGCGAGCATGCAAGAAGCTCACTCTCGAGTGCACCTTTCGAGGAAAAACTTTGAATAAAGAAAAAAAATCGTTGCATGCGTCCATATCTCCCAAAGGCTCCACTCGAAAGCTTTCCTTTCGTGAACGATCCCTCCCTCCCTTTTGTTTTCGGGCAGAGGGGGAAAGGTTGATGATTGTCTTATCCCTCGGCATCGAAGTCGTACGTTTGGCGAGTGTTTTTCCAGTCTTTAGGACGTGGGAATTGGTGGATATCCTCGCGACCTTTGAAAGAATCGTTATGTTTCGTATTAGATTTGTGCGCTCGAGTATAATTTGGTAGTAGCCAACGGTAGGACGGTTGTGCGAAAAAATAATGGTGAAACGCAACGTTATCGCTGAACTAAATCATGGGCATGTTGACAACTTCGGACGGTGTATTTCGTTATAACGAGTTTCCGAGTAAACAGAGGTTTTCAAAAAGTTTTATTTTACCTACTTAAGTATTTAAATGATAAAAAAAGTTGCAAAGATAATGAAATAAAACAAATTTTTATGTAGATTTACTACTAAGAGCGAAAAAATATATAAATATTAGAGTGTTTATTTAATATTTATATTNTTATATTTTATTTAATAGACTAAGTGCAAATAGTTTGCTGCAAATGAAAAGTTGTAAAATTAATTACTTGCGGTAATAAAATATACTAATTCCTTACAATGGAGGTAAATCTCGGAATAGGAGTGGAAAAAGTTCTGAAGTTCATGGTTTTCCTTCGAAGACGTCACAATAACTACGAATTTATATGTATGTTAACATCACGTCACAATAACTGCGAACTACCCATTAAATATAGTCATATATTATTCTCACTTTTTAATAGGTATCCTTATATTTTTTATGACTATAATTGTTATGTTTATTATAAAATTATTAAGCCGTTAATTTATACGTACACCAGTATCCAATTTTATTGTTTTGGGAATGAAAACCTTAGTGAAAACAGTTTCTTTTAGGTCGATGATACTGATGGATTATATGATCTCATGAACTTGGCATCGTATGACTATTTAATATAGGTCGACCCATTCCCTGGCAATGGTAAAACGTACACAACTTAGCCAACACGGGTTTGCCCTCGCCCACTCAAACAAACATTAGGATTTATAAATCTTATTGTTCGAAGACAACTTTGGGATCGTTACTTCTTCAGAAATAAAAGCGATTTGACGATAATTTCCACCCCTCTGCTGCTTCAAAAAAATAAGCCGCGCTATCTGTACATGATGGATGTGAAACCATATAGTAAGCGATAAAAAAGTGATTCCCTGGCGCGGCTCATGTTCCTCATCGACGACTGAAAGAACGACTAGAAATGTATTCGTTTTATGACACTCTTCGTCCCGTAAAACACAGACAAAAGGGAGGGATCACTGGAAGATACAAGAGCATAAATGTTCCATTTGTGTTGCTAGCTGCAATCTCAGAAATTTATAAAATGGGATTATAATACAAAAAGTAATGTGCGTTATTGCTGAGAAAAAGTTAACAAAGTTTTCATCTTCTTCATTCTTATTACCGTCAAGTGATGTTATTAAATTTAATTTTTTACTGAATCAGGTATAGCTGGCAGTGTTTAACTTATGAAATTAGAGATTATTGCGTACTTATCATAAGCAGGGCATTTATGTAAATGTAGATTTAGATCACCGATAATTTCTATAAATCTGCATTAAGCCTGAGATGATGGTTATAATGAAAAGGTATTATCAGTAATGGATATTTTCTTTTTATTTGTATTAAAAGTTTCACAAAAATTCTATAAAAATGTGTCATCAAATCGTTTCCGCTGTCATAGTTCCTCTGTCAGGAGAATTCTCCCTCTCACAACCTTGGCCACTAGTGACGTAGTTTGGCCACTAGTGACGTAGTTTGGCCACTTCGGTTTCATTAATTTGATAACTGAACAATTGTGGACGATGACGTGAATTACAATGTGAAAATTTCAATTTATTTTCAGTAATTGATTGCAAGAATTCCTAACGATCTCGCTATAAGCATGAATCCACCGTAACTTCCTCAGTCCTTGCAACAACTCGAACGTTATTTACTGTTAACCTCAGTTTTCTAAACAAGTATTATCAGAATACATTGTTTATAAAAAGTCTATTCACTACGCTTGTATTTTCAGTTCGCCTTTTTGACATTTTTAGTTAATTGATAAATGTACATAAAAATACACATCGAGTTGTGCAAGTCAAAAGAAATTTCTTGCAATAAGAATCTTAAACCTTCCTTAAGGACTCAAGTTTATTATCCTTATTTTATATCGTCATATCTCTGATCATCATTGTGAATCGTTGCCATAAAAAAATTCTTTATTAAGATAGATAATCGTCGTTTCTTAATCATTATTCTTGGTTTATTAATTTTTAGCAAAATCAATATGAATACTTACAATATTTTAAAGCAACTACTATCTACATCAACAAATCTGACTTACGGACATCTACTTAAAGGGCTCAAAGATGTATATACGACCACCGATAGTCAACTCGGGTTGCCATGAATTTAAAATGCAAGTTAACCTAAGCTGATTTTCGCCAACGTACACGTACATTCAAGAAGTAGACGCACATTCAAGTAAAAATAAATCTCTGGCAAATGAACCAAAATATCCTTTAAGAGAGCTTTAGTTTCATTGGCACCCGAAAAATGCCCGTGTTCAATATTAAGGATAGGAAGTCGATAAGCACTCGGAACGTAATGTCGAAGGAGCTCGGAATCGATGGTTTCGAATTTTAATTTCCGTTTTTGATTCCGCAATTACGAAAAATGTTCTCTCAGAGGTGCTCGGAACACGCGGGACATGTGCGGAGAGAGCTTTCCTGTTCTGAAAAAGTTTCAATAATCACACGGTCTATCGTCTGGATCTGGATCGCATGATCGCAATGGACTGTGCATCGTAAAGCCATGTAAATTCTTTTAAGTGCAGTTTCATTCGGTGGAGAACGGAAATAAAAATGGAGGAAAGAAGCGCTCGAATCATCATTTCGCTCCGTCCTCCATTAATCTTTCCCTCACTCCCTACAACACTGGCGATCATTATTCATTGGAGTGGCTAAGACACGCCGTCAAAGAGATCGAACACACACACGCGCGCGCACACACACACGTCCTACGCCCACTTCACCTCTCCAACCCGCCATCTACATACGCTTTGGAAAAGTTCGCCGGTCGTCAATATCGAAGTTG
The DNA here is from genome assembly GCA_000376725.2 of Ladona fulva. NCBI lineage: Eukaryota > Metazoa > Arthropoda > Insecta > Odonata > Libellulidae > Ladona > Ladona fulva. The sequence continues at coordinate 1,016,320 of KZ308402.1, read as the reverse complement.
CGATCGATACTATCGCAAAAGGCTTAATTATAGGAATTATAGGAATATGCTGGCAGGCGGTGGAAGAGCTCAAAAACACTCTTTTCGACAGTCTGGGGAGATAAAGCATTTTAAAATGCCTTACTGTGAAAAGTAGGTGATTACATTTTACCATAATAAAGTAAACACATTATATTTCGTCATCCAAAGATTTTAGAATATACTTCCCGAAATTTGTGGTACCAAGGAATTTATAAATGCTAGGGTATGCAATACAAATTTAACCTTGCAAAATAGTAAAGCCATCAAATAATTCAATAGAAGGCTGTCTAAGAAAACTGCTACTCCGTATATTCTATACTATATTATTTACCATGATTCAATAATTTAGCAAGATGAAAATAAACGGAGAATAAATACCATTATACAGTGCACATAAGTAAATCTTAGGCGATCGGTAGGCATTAGAGGCTACGATTTTGTGACTAAATGAGTTTCCAAGAACTTCTTCACGGTAAATATTACGATGAGTGAGTTTCTGGAGACTCATTCAAGCAAATAATGAATTAATAGGGACTGATAATTATAATTACAAATGTAAATACGCAATTATAATTAAGGAGCACAATTATATGATATCATACTGTTATGAACAATGAGTGGTATCCGTCGAGTTCGTCATAAAAAGAAAGAGTATTTTCTTATTCTACAATACAGGCACTCCCAAAAGGCTTACGAACAATATATAATTCATAGTTTACATCCTGTTAAGATTTCCCAGAAGAAAGTATAGCATTTTCCTTGACGACTCACTTAGAATGAGCTTTACATATTGGATGAACATCTCCTTGCAAGGACGTTGAGCTTTATACTTCATCATCTTCATCAACCGGACCATCTCCTTCCCCTTCCCAACTTCCCATGTTTACCTTCTCCAAGTTGCGGCAAGAAATTTAATAATATCCCCTCCCTTCGTTGATGGAACTCCCTTGGAATCCATTCTATCTTGAAGTCATTGCTTCAAGCAAAATTGAGCATAAGTCGCTCTTTCTATTAGCTGTATTTGGTGGTGACAACATTGTATAAGATATACCGACTCCGCCAATCTTTGGTTGTTTCTCTATTTCCTTTTTTTCCCCTGTTTTACTTTTGTTTTCGATTTCCGCTGATCTTCATTAACGCGTTGATCATCCATGTGTAAAGGTGTATAGCATTCGAGTCGCAGTAACTCCAGACTACAGCTGCTTACTTTTCTGGCTGCCGATTGGTTGATATTTTTATTCTTGCTATTTTAATGAGTATAATTATTCGACTTAAATTAATAATATATTTTAATGCGGAAGTAAATAGGAAATTCTCTTCCCAAATGCGTTAGTTGACATAGCAAATGTGACAAAGAAAATGACATATTGCAGGTTGTTAGATGCAATATCGCGGGTCTGGGCAATATGCCGATTGAAATCGACCTATCGATCTAACAAAAATCTTCGTATGCTAACGATCACGTTACCGAGATGTTTCTCAACTATTGAAAAACTTTTATAAAATTATTTACCTATCTTTATTATTCACCTAACACTGGTCTGAGAATTTTGTAAATAAATACAATTAAAGAAATTGAAAATTCGACCAAAAACCTTCCTCGGAAAATTCCAATATTTTTGCATCTTGATCGATCTGAAGGGAAATTTTTAGGATAAACGTACGTCAAAGGATAGAAAATAAGAATATCTTGATGAATTTACGCCCTATTTTTTATCGCCATTCTATATTTATACCGCAACGAATTTGGAAATCAGAACCGTTGCAAGAGTGACTGTCAAAACCGTCGCCACAAAACAAAGAGCAAACGAACGAGTCATTGCCGTGGATACGTTTCCTCACCAGTCTTGAAAGAACTTCGAGGAACGAATATAAATAGTCGCACAGCAGCTGAACACGGTGTGGTGCGGAAAATCAGGCCATGGATGGATTCTTTTGGTGAGCTCTCACGCGCACCGTAATTCAGAGCAGATTTGCGGCAGTGTTATTATGGGACCAATGTGAGTGTGTCGCGACTCAAGAATATGCGCAGATGATAACAACGAGCCGGGAAGAGACTCTTGGGAGCATTCGCATAAAGGGCCTGTTGTCGGAAGTTGCGCAATTTTCGTTCTAGATGCATGTTTCATCAACGTTTTCACCTCTTCCGAGTTTGTACCGCCGAGAGGCGAGGGAGTTTGCGTGGTAAACTGGGGATTTTCCCAATATGACATGAATAAATGCATCTCAGTATCATTTATATATTTCAACGAATAGAATTTGTTGTAATTTTGATCTAAACAAATGAAGCAGTGAATGCGACGGTTCTATTATCGGGGTGCTCAACCTGCCTATTGGATTATAACGGCCGATCACAACGTGTGCTCTTTCAACCTGCCTCAGTTGGCTATGGTGAAAATTGTTTTGGTTGCTTCTATCAAGTCAAGCGGATGATATTATATCCATCGTGAATTTAGAGAGAAGTAGGCTTTACACCGCATTTAAATACATGCAAGTTATTATTTACTATTAGTTACTATGTTAGCTAGCGACATGTTAATATGTTGATACCATCACTTTCTCCCATTGTACTTAATGTGGGCAGTTACAATATTCTTATTTATTTAAACCTCGTGGAAGAAGCCATCACTTAGTGTAATTTCGACATAATGAAGGTTTGCTGAATAAAACAGTTTTAAAACAGCAAAGAGATTTTTAATTTTTACTAACCCACGATCATTTAATTTCGTCGGTGACTAGTTTCGGATTATATATTGTGGATTAGTAAAAGTTATAAATCTCTCTGTTGTCTTAAAACTGTGTTTTAATCAGCAAATCCTCGTTCTTATTTATTTTTCTCCCCATGACTGCTTGATCGCGAGTTCACTCTATGAAAAAGCCAGCTCGCATGCTCAGGAAGATTAGGCAGCCCTAATATATCTCACTACTCGCTAAGAGTAACACCGAAGTTCTTTATTGCCTTGTTACAAAATTTCACAGGAAAGCATTTTAAATTTCCTAACTGTTTACTAAGTAATCTAATTAAATGCGAAAACCTTTCAAACCAGATGCACTAATTTCATCAAAGATAAATTTATTGTTTTTGCTAATTCCGGTAAATTAACCTGTTTATGTTAACGTTTCAGTTATATTGTTTTAGATTACATAATTTCTCATTATTTAAACATTTGTCTTCCAAATTTTCCTATTGAAGCTAATTGTAATTATATTCCATACACAAGCGTAGATCAATCAACTACCTCCTTCCATATAAGCTCAATAAAGCTCAGCTCACTCCGATCACCGGAAACTGAAGAATGCAAAATTTACAGTTGTTACGTAGCATTGTAGTAGATATACTACAACATACGTTGTAGCATTGGTCTATTACGATTTGATGTTGGCGAATTTCTTGTCACTGAACGCCGAGAAAGAGAAATGATCTCAGTTCTGCGCTAATGCGACAATTCTCATCCATTTTCATACCATAATAGCAAATAAAGTGTCTATTAATTTACAATTACAAGTATTTATAATAATTTGGATTCTTGAAACGGCATAACCCATAAAACTGTGAATTTTACGCACCATTCAATAGTAAAGTATATTTTCAATTGAAAAATCATCTCTTACACTTTCAAGGGCCTTTTGTTTTTCATCAATACTCCCAAAAAATGAAATGATTACGAATTGTTTGAAAACAGATTTTATTCGATAAATCTTAGATATTGGGTTGCAACATACGTCCATGATGTTGAAAGTATTTTTAAATCTTCATATTCCGGAATTTTATGTTGGTTTTCAGTAGTAAAAGCCAGTAAAAAAAGAAAGAATTTTGGCAAACTTCAAAAATTTCTATAAAATAGAGCTGAGAGAGAATGGAAAAGAAAGAGCGGGAGAGAGAGAAGAAAGATTACTGGAAATGAGGACAAGTAAGAATGGCTCGAAATTAAAAGGACTAGAGGAGAGGGCGAAAGAGGGCCGTAGGGCGTGCGGATATGACGCGGATGGAGGGAAGAGTCTTTTTAATCGCAGCATCGGTCAAAATGTGTAGGGAAAAAGAAAAAGCCACGCCGAGAGTACATTCTCCGTCGCGGATGTGCGCCGCCGTCAACTCCGTGTCTTTTGCTCGCGACCCATCGCTTATGGAGAGGAAAATAGCACGTGCTCATCACGTGCTTTGTTTCCATTTTTACAATCTCTTACTTTTCTTCGTCGTTACAGCTCTCGTCCCCTATTTTTATGCCTACCGATTCATAGTCTACGTCGGAGGTGAACTATTCAGTGTGCTGGTCTGGCGACTCAGTAGTCCCAGGCTGGAATCCTGAAGTAACAGTAAAAATAAAACTATTTCATTTGGAGATTGGGACTAAAATTATACTCTTCCGTCTATATAATCCATACAGTTACTATTTTTAAAAGATAGTAGAAAGAAAAAATGAGATAGAAAATGTCGTGATGACAAACCTAAGAGATTCTTAAAAATTAATTTCCTTTTAAAAATAATTTCCTGCGGTGTAAAAATTATCCACTTCAGAAAAACACCCACTAAAAAGGATGTGTAAAAAAACCTGCGCAAAGCTACCGATGGTAATAGCTGAAAGGCCCAAAATAACGTAACAAGAAAATGAACATAATAAATACAAATAATATACGAATAATAAATACAGTCATTTTGCAATCACAATCAATGCAAGTATGAGTCACACATAATGAATCTCAAAAAAAATTTTTCTTTACAATTTATGGAAATTTATTCACAAGAATAGAAGTAGCTTCATCTCTAATTACCACACTTCGCAATCATTTAACATTTTTTCATTTATTTATTTTATTTATAAGATGATGTTAGTCAGCAACGAAACGTAGACTGTGAAACAAATTTTTCATGTAGAAATTGAAATTATGAAGCCAATCCTACTTCTGTATTAAGGATATGTAAGCTCGTATTTTTATGGCAAAAACATTAACCGTCGTGGATGTATGGTTCATTGGATACGAAGAATTTCAAATGCTTTAATTGTTCCAAAAAAAATAATATTATCATTAATAGTTCTCTTAATGAATTTGGTGGATTACTTCCTGATTTTCAATTTGAAATTTTCCCACCTTTTGCTTCCTGACCTTTCCTAGCTCCTTTTCTCTTAATTTTCCATCCCTCCATCATCGCTGCTCTCAACCACTGATTTCCACCCGTTTTTGCTTTTCATCGTCTAAGGGTACTTTCTGACTTACTTCTTTTCCAAATACTTTACTTTTTCTTCGTTTTTCTTCTCCAATTCCATCTAATTTATCGTTTTTATCTCAATTTGGTTTCAACTCTCCATCATAAATAGAGAAAAAGTATGTTTTGTAGGGACAAATGTCTATAATAAGATGAAATAATTGCTGCAGTTGTTATATTTAACTACTATCATGCAGCTGAGGTAGGTTAGTAGGATGTTATTTAATCTATGCCATCCTGTTACTATATGTCCTTCTTTCATCAACTCATATGATAAAATCACAATTCAAATTAAATTCAAGATTATTTGTAAATGACTACTTCAAGAATGCACTAGGTAGTCAATTATATAACCTTACGTCGCCATTTATTTTTAGTTTCAATATAAAGCAAAGTGTATTTTCCCTCAAGCTCTCCGTGATTACATTCTTGATTACATCCGTAATACATTTTTATGGGAAAAAATTAACCGTCGAGGCTCTTTGCCTCTTTACAAAACACTTTCGTAATTATTTCTTTATCATAAACTCCACGTTAACTCTTCTCCGCAGTAGTCTCTCTTTCACTGTTCACACGGAAGATAGGACGTAAAAGTCCCAATCTGCCTCCAAAAAGAAAGCTTTTGCGTGAATCCGTTCTCCTTTGCCTCTCTTCTCCCTTCGCTCCCTCTCTTTTTAAGTACGAAACGTCAATGTTTATAAACCTTCTCTCTCTCGCACAATCTTTTTACCTTCCATTCCTTCCTTCCAGTCCCGCTGGTTTTATTCATGCACAAGTTCCGTTCCGCACGAGTCAAAAGGGCCCTCGGCGTGCTCTTCGATTCGCTAATGAGGAGCGGTACAACATTCGATCACGGGGCGAGCACTTATCGAGAAGAAATGGAGTTAGGAGAAAAAAACAGAGAGAGAGAGAGGAGCAAGTTTTCGCGGGACATGGAGCCAGATTGAAGGTCGTACGGTGTGTGTCGGAGGAGGGGAATGGCAAGGCCAAAGCGAGCGACATCGTGTGTCGCTCCAGGGATGGGTTTGACTTTTTTGAAGATATTTTCGCCGTCCGTTATTATTTTTCAGTAACGCTTGAGCGCGTTCATCATTTAATGGAAGGGAATAAAAGCTAAAATAAAGGATGGGGCGACCTCGGCTTTTGTTTGTCCCCAACCCCCCGGTTATATTTTCGAGTTTAATAAAAAAACTATTTCGAGTGGAAGGTTATCGTCTGATGATTGAGATTAAAGTTGGATGTATGGAGTCCGCATGGTTAGTAAAAGTGGTTTGTATTTGTATTGGATTATGATTGCGCATGTGAGTAAAGAAGTTGATTTTTAATTAATCCGATTGAATTATATCTCCTATAGTTGTACCTCTACCATGATTTAAATCAGTAACCACTACAGACTTCAGGGATCGAGAGAAACTTGCAGTGTTAATTATCTCAACTTGTTTTATAATCAGAATTTAGAATAGCAAAATGGCTTTCTTCTTTTGTATCACTTAAAGACCACGTGGAAATGTTTTTGCCTCATCATTCGTTGTTTTCTTTTCCTTCAGTGTCCATTTATCTTTCCGATAAGTCTCGCTTTTCTCTTTTCGAGCATTTCAGCACAGCCTCAATGTCTCTCATTTTTATCCTATAATATCTCCATTTCTAACTCATTTTCTCCAAGAATCAGTCTTTTCGTGTCTTCTTCTTTTATTAGGTATTTTTTAAATCTTCTTTCCTCGTTTATACGAATCTCTTGTTGATTTTATCTATTGTCATCCGATACGTTTTAAATTCCTATTCATATCGATCCCTTAATTTTCATTCTTGATATATTTCGTACCTTCATAATGCCCAAACTTATTCAGTTTGTGGCTCAGAAGCTATTCCGTTTGTTTATAGAGAAATATTAGTAAATTATAACAATATATATCTAAAAAATTAGAATTTTGTAGACTTAAACAGCCTATCCTTTTCAAAACTTATCGCGAGATTTGGAGATCTTTTGGTAAATTGCATGACAATCAAAATAAAAAATCTCTTTAATTAAAATTTGCTTCGAGCAAGATTGAGATGATTATTGATCCAATATAAGGCATCAAAAGCCTTTCCTCCAATGAAAAGGTCATTAGTACAAACTCCCACGGATTCTGATTGCCTCGGACAAGATTCGAATCCCGCAAATTGGACCGAAAAAAAATCCTTCCGACACGTGCGGATAATTCTGCTTTAATTGTCGCCGAAGAGCCGCAAAACAAACAAGCAGATACCGCAAACCTTATCACGTCCTCGTCGAATGGGGTTATTGCGCAGTTAGGACCCTGTATTTGCACGCGTAGGGATCGACGGACGAAAGCGAAGCAGATAAGGAAAAATTCAATTTGACGAGTTCGGAATTTTTTATCGAGAGGGACGCCCAAACCATCTCGAGCCACCGTCGTTATCCCCGTCCCGACATTATGGCGAAGGGCGATTTGCTCCGAGGAAAGAAGGGTCCGCCTTGTAAGCATTGGCCGGTTCGAAATCCCTAATAGAAGAGCAGTTTGGTTGAAATATTCACCAGTGCCTGGGGACGGACTGAATGCCGGCGGAAAGTACGGCGCGCTGATGGAGGGGAAAGGGTGGGAGGGGCAGGAGGGCAAAGTAAGAGGCGAAATATGGAGATGATTGATGGAAAGATTGTAATGCCCAAGGTGAACTGCATTGAAGCTTCTCTCGTTCTCAGTCTATTCGGCTGCATCTTATCGAGGAGTTCGAGAAGGAAATGAGGATGAATGTGGTCGGAAAAAGAGGAGCTGAGGATGGGAGAGATTAGCGTTGGGATAAAGGGAAAGGGGAACGAAGAAATAAATCCTTAATTTCCTCGAGCCATCCTCACTTGATTATTCGTTTTCTTTGGAAATGGTTTACTCAAATAAGCGTTACCAACTATATTTTGCTATAAAGCAATTGCAGCTCTCAGAAAAAGTCATGGAGCCCCAAGTAGTCAATTCGTTTAACAGTTAAAAAAAAAAATCACGTATAATCAAAGATATTAATACAATTTCTAGTGTTCGACGTCATTCCATTTGATCGTTTCCGTCAAATTTGAGCCCCTTCTTTCGTAAAAAGTTATCTAAAAGTTATGGTTTTTGATTATAGATAATGTTCTTAGTTTATATCTTGGATTGTTATCATAACACCCACTTACCATAAGCGGTAAATTAATTAATTTCTATTGGCAGACTCAAAACATTTTCGGTAGATTAAAGTAGTCTGAACTTCATGAGTGCAACAATACGAAATACTTTAACAAAGAGACATCAGAGAATTTCCAGTAACTGAGATCTTCTATTGAAAAAATGTTATCCTTATTCATATATAATTACGACGAGTTGCTCAAGAGCAAAATGAAAATTACGATAAATCGTGTTTAAAATTTATGACTGACGCAACATGGAGCGCAAAAATTGTCTTTGAGTTGAGACAAGTTTTCCAATCGAAGAAAATGTAGGAGAGGCTATCATTTCGTGAATTAGAACATTTCTGAAGACATTATCATCCCTGTTTTATCTCTCTATCAAGGAAAAACTATAAAATAGATTATGGGAAAACTAGGGTATATTAGGCTGAGAGTAGTGGAATGTCCACTCGAACATTATGAATATCAGAGGAGAGGATCTGTTAGAGAGCATAAGCCATTCCGCTTGAGAATCACTAAACCTACAGCCAGTGTGATTTTCCCGTTGTACTTCATTTTTCACTTCAACCTTTAGTAGTGTATTTTCCTCATCAGGTCTCAACAAAATTCACATCTCTGTTTTTAATTTATACATCATCTGCATAGAGCTACAAATGTCCTTTCTATTTCCTTTCATTTCAGAAGCTCTAATAAACATTCTCTTCTCTTTCTCGTTTTTTACCCATCATTCTCCCTATATATTTTCACATATAGAGTTAAATTCGCTTCTCTTTTCTTTGGTCCTAATCCTCGATTTACACTTTCCATTTATTTCCCAACATTTTTTCCATCATGTATCTCTCTTTTCTGTTCATATATATATAGGAAAATTCCAATATTTTTGCATCTTGATCGATCTGAAGGGAAATTTTTAGGATAAACGTACGTCAAAGGATAGAAAATAAGAATATCTTGATGAATTTACGCCCTATTTTTTATCGCCATTCTATATTTATACCGCAACGAATTTGGAAATCAGAACCGTNTATATATATACATAGCATATCTTCTTGCTTCTCATACGACTTTTCTTCCTTTCATCCTCCTTTAGTCTCCATCATCTTTAATCGTTACTTCTGCCTACGGGCTTATCTTTTCTTCAATAGTTTATTCTGCATTACCTCACCCAAATCATCCTTACTATGCAATTTCCCTCCTCAAATCTACATTGCGATTCGCATACTCTGTTATTCTAATTTCCTTCCTTTTCCGCTGCCGCTTCCACTTTACCTTCTTTCCCCCTCCTATTCTGATGTTTCTTCATTTCAACTCTTCCTCCAAAACTTTTCCTACTCCCCAACTTGCACTTACTCATTCGCTAATTCAACTCCCTTCCCATTTCCATTTGTTTTCCTTTGTCACTCGTTTACTGCAAGTTTCCTCTCCCCAGTTTCTCCTCTCCTTCCTGCTTTATCTCCACCTTCGTATCTCCTCCTTCAACCCTCACTCAGGCTCGGAACATCGCTCGCTTTGGAAAATAGCCGTGGGTGGGGCGACCTCATATTCTGCAATGATTTATTGAAGCCACAGTCCTCCGGACGGAGGAAAATGAAGGAGAGAGGGTTTAGCGAGGGCACGACTTGAAAGGGGAGGCGAGGAACACAGCGAATGGCTAAAGAGGGCGGGGAACGGCTAAATGACGGAGACGGTTTGAATTATAGAAAGGAATTTTTTTAAATAACAAAAAAGGAAATTTATGGAAATGACGCGGCCGAGTGGAACAATCGGAGGAGGAAAGATTCGCAAAGAACGCGAAGGAGGAGATGGCGAAGGAGCGGAGAGACGCGGGTCAGGTGCAGGATGATTAAGAGGCGGATGGGAAAGTAATCGCCTCTAATTATCGCCGCTTTTTATGCGGAGAAAAACTCCCACTTTGCATAATTTATGTCCGCGAAAATTGTGGCCATCTTTCAGCGCGCGCCGATGTGAAATACGGTGAGCCAGCATTCGGATAAACAAAACGTGGCGCAGAGAGTTTAATAATTAAGTCTGGAGAATATCGGTCGGATTGCTAAGCTTGGAATGTCCTAGGCAAGGCAATTAACGAGGGCGGGCCCCGATTTCCGCAGTGAAATCAAACTCGTCGATATCAGAGGTGTCTCTGATCCAATTGACCTTTTACTTTCGTTCGATGCAAGTCGCGAAATAACGGTTGAACGCGTTCTGACAAATTTCGCAGATTCTAGTCCGAATCGACGCTCGCCTTTTCTCCCAGATCAGGAGAGTAGCTACGGTAGCGAAACCAGTCAAGAATATTACAACGTGTAGAAAATTCACAAAGTTTTTTCTCTTCTGTGCTATGGCCTTCAACGAAGTTACGCCCAACAATGTTGGGCGGATATATATAATCATTAAATATCTTTAGTTTTATCATTTTGTTAGAACGAAATTTTGTTATATTACGAAATGAATGTTTAGTGGTTCTTTTTTGGGGTAGATTCAAGCATTATATGCTTTTTCTTCACTTTAGTCATCAATCAAGGGTTAGCATAGAAAATGCTTCGTGTATTAAGTATTAAGCTTCGGAAAAGAAGAAACCATTGGATTGTTCTTTCGCATTCGCAGTCCATTCACATGGAATGGGTCAAAGGACGTGTGCTGACCGCGGACAGCGGATTGGATTCCTCCGTCCGAACACAACTACAATTATTATGGCAACCCATTGAGGACTTTTCGCGTGCATGCACAATTTACATGCAAAGATTAGACCTTGGCTAACAAAGATAATTTTCACCAGAATAATTTCACGATCCAATATCATGGATAGCAGAAATGCGATTTCCTGCAGATTCGCAAACCATAAAATACGTAAAAAATGCTAAAAAAACTTACGTTTTCAATATTCAGCAAGTGTGAACTGCATCCAATGCATTTAGACCATTCTTATTTCTTTTCTGTACGCTCACACGAGCGAAAGTCCAAAATAATCAGAATAAGAGTCGATATCCGTTAGTCGAGTCCAAAAAACTGAAGTAGCATTCTATTTAGATATATATTGCTTAAGCCAACAAGGCCATATATAGCCTAGCACGGAGATGTATATTTAAAATTATTCGTTCAAACAAACGTAAAAACTATTCGATATTTGAAGGGTTAGTCTAAACTTACAGCAGGCATCTACATTTCTTTCGAAGTGTTTCTTCTGTTTTTTTCCACAAACACAAGTTTCTCTGATAAACGTCTATTTATTAAGCTTAGAAAACAATGGCACTGGTTTAACTCTCTGAGTGCCACATTCTGGATTACTAGCCGTATGATTGACAAAATTTTCGTTTAGAATTTAGTTTTTCTTATACTATCCGGAATTAATGCCGAACACCAATTCAGTGCCTTGTATAAAAGAAATTTGTTCAAATGTAAGATGAATCTAGAAAATAAAGAATTGATACAGAAAAAACCATTAAATAAATAGAATAAAGGACTGATGAAATATCATAAGTGGAGTAAAATGTCTTTATAAGAAGTAAGATAAGACAAACAGTGGAGTAGTAGCAGAAGATCAAATGTAAATACAACATAATGATTTCTATATTTTGTATTGAATTAAGACTTCTCAGACACTGATCTACTAAGAAAATAACTCTTATGGAAAATTTGTAACGGTAACGTTTGGATGGAAAGTCGATGGAAATTGCAGAGGTTACTAGTACCGTAGAACACAATAAGGATATCAAGAGAAAATAATGAAATCGGCTAAAAATTTGGGAAGATGGGAGACAAGGTAAAGAAATGTTTGCGTAATAAAGGGTATCTCCCAAGAGAGTCAGCGAAAAATACAGAATGTAAGGCGCGAGAGATAAATGGAATAAAATAAGCAAAAGAATGGAGATAAAGGAAGGAAAAGTTGGAACGGAAGAATGGAGAGAAAAACGGGTAGGAAGGTATAAAGAAGGGGGAAACATGGAAATGAGCAATAAGAGCTATGAAGGAAATGGGGCAATGAGAAATATAAAGTTTGAGGTCAATCTGAAGGAGTACGGAGGAAAGTGGAAAAGGTAAATGAAGAGGAAAAACGGTAGAGGAGCTGTAAAAGGAATGAGTGAAGGTGGAGAATAAGAAGTAAAAGAAAGAGAGAGGAGGAGAGCAAAAGCAAATATGGAGTTGAGCGATGAAATGCGTATTCGACGGGAAAGGGAGAAAATGGGCAATAGAAACTAAAAAATAGATGAAGAGAGTATGAGAATGAATTATTCAGGTGGAAGGCAAAAAGGGGCTGCAAGGAGAAGGCAGTAGAAGAGCATTGGGTGCAGCTGCGACGAAGAGGAGGATTGATTTCTAAAACAAGGAACGAATTCCCGTTGTGAAGCCCAACCTATACCTTTACCGGAGATTTCTTTTCAACAAATCCGCAAAAGTGCGAAATGGACGAGCGTAGAAACTTAAATTCCTTTCATAGCGTCGCCATTGATGACGCTTACGGGACGTGTGACGGTCAGTGACGGAAAGTTAGTTTGGATTCCCTTCTTAACCCGGATGCTAAATGAGACAGACGCTTTTCTCATATCCCACAACCAAAAATAACTTACAAGGAAAAGGGTTTAAAAAAAATAACTTACTTCTGAAATGAATGATGAAAGCCATAGAGACACATTTATATCGATCTTCCGTCTCCAAATATGCAAGGCTCAAAAGACGAGAATTCATGTGATAAGCCTCTATAGATACATTTTTACTCTCCACAGATTTGTTGTCCTTTGCTTCTAGGAATTGTATTAGGTGATATCAAATTTTAATCACTCTCCCCTGCTCAATGTCGTATTCTTTTCCAATTTACTCATACGCTTTGCCTAATACTTGATCGGTCGCATATTTTCTTCGAGTGGGGATGAGAACCAATAAAAGGTATTGTAGGAAGTAAGGCGATATGAAATGGTGGTTTTGCTTGCAAAAGTGCTGGTACTAGGTAACAGTTTCTGTTGAAAACGGAAATGTGATGTTTCTTTAGCAATGAAGACGTACTTTATCCATATTGACTGTTACATTGCTTTGTAATACCTTATACCATTCGTTTTCAAACAGAAAATCTTACCCTCATTACTGTAGCAGTGAAATGAAAACTGCAGTCTAAAACATTCGAAGTCCACCAAAGCATGTTAAAATGCGGAAACACGAAATATTTTGATTGCCTTTGGTAAAAAATCTAAAATCAAAAACAATGATTTTTATTGCTCATATTCTATTATGAGATTTTAGGTGCTGAGTTTCATCCATACAAAACCCCTTTGCTTTACTTAGAATGCTATCTGCAGGTCAAACATACTTTGGAAACAATGATCAAACGTACTTTTGGAACATGCTTATTTATATCTCCGTGATGGAAGTATTTGCTTCTAGATTATAGAAGATTTCAATACCTTCCTATATTTTTAGAAAATGAACGGATGACTTGAGTTACAATCTATCGCGTATACAAGAAATATCACTGCAAGGACTATCACTGATAATTCTATACTCAGAATTTAGACTTATTATGTTCAGTTTTTATTAATTTAATTTCAAATACAGGTAAAGAAAATCAGCATTTATTAACACCATAAATGACAATGAATCTAAGACGCCCCTCACTGTACGAGACTTTTTCTCTGTTTTCCAGGAATATCCTTTGGGCATACGTAATTTCCCGAATTTAAGCAGAGCTAATGTATGAAAATAGAGGGGCCTAAAGTACTTTGTATTTACGCCAATTTTGCATCTTTTATATTTGGTACATAACTTAGCTTCCATTTCTTCCAGTAGAACAGTCTTTAAATATTAGATAAGCATTCCACCACTAAATAAGGATGAATAACCCCTTACAGTTATTCATGATATGATATTAATGGTGGTGTAACTGAACTCTGCAGTGCATTCTTTGAACTTAAAATCAAAATCTGGCATTCCTTATAAATTATCCTCATATATTAACCGTTTATTTGATTTACTCGACAAACTAAGCCTTCCTAATCTCCGATTGAGTAAATTTAATCGCCCGCAATAGTTATACCTCTGCTAACGAGCTGTCTTGCATGGGAATGTTTTTGCTTCCTTACGATCTCGGATTGCGAGTACAAATTTACGAATAAGAATGAATATTCTGGAATATTTGTATACCTGTAAGCTTAACTTCAACTTAACTCGTTGGATGCTTACTATTCTTGCTCACTGATAGGAGATAGCGGTAGTTCCCGCGTTAATTTCACACATTTCACCTTTCAACTCTCTAAAGGGAGTAAAAATCAGCGTGCGAATAACAAACTCCTCATCATCACCACCAATCATGAAAAACCATCAGCTGATCCCTAAGGTAATGGAGATATGGCTAAGAAGGAGAAAACTCTTTATGGGAAGATGCGAATTATCTTTGCCAGCCGAGGTATAACTGTCATTTCTGACCCTAAACGAATCCGAACGTGGGGCCATCAGCTCTTCAACCTTCGCAACTCTATCCATGCTTGTGTAGGGAAATGTCCCTCGGATGTCTCCGTTAATTTCGCCAATTACCAACGCACTCGAGGGAAAAAGAGAGGAGTGAAGACCTTCGTTCCGACGCATCGTTTTGCCGGAGACATTTTTTTTCGCACGCGAAGAGATGATGAGTCTCTAAGAACCGCAATGACTCGTCAGTTACCTTTCCCTGGGAAAGAGATGCGCGACGATTCGGGCATAAGTGGGAAGGAAACGAGTCGTTGAAAAGGATTTTAAGTGAGAAGGGAAAGTTTTAATTTGAATGGGGAGAGAGATAAGGGAGAGAATGATGGTAGCCGGTGGGAGTGATGGTACGGATAAAGAGATAAGCGGGGTGACAGCCAACCTAACTGAAAAGGAAATGGCGTAGCACATATTAAATAAACTTTTCATGAACGTTAGTTGATTTAGGGTATGATTTATCGCGCATTCCGAGGGAGAAAGTGCGCCTTCGTCGCAGGATGTCGGAAGAAACCAGTTTAAAGGCAAGATTACGCTTATCTTCTCGGTTCTAAGTTTTCTTGGCGCAAAGTGATGCCGATGGTAATCTCTTTCCGAAAATTTCCCATAAGTACTGCCACATCAACATCTATACATTTAAGAAAAGGGGTTATAGGTAACTTTACACGATATGAGAGTATTGGGAAAAGGTAGTCTAAATTCAAAAGAAATTGCCTACAATTCACTAGTAAGGCCAATATTGGAATATGTCGCATCGGTTTGGGATCCGCAAGCAATAGGACTGGTTAAAGAACTTGAGAAGGTGCAGAGAACTGCAGCACGTTACGTTAAAAATAACTTCAAAAGAACTGCAAGTGTAACAGAAATGCTAGAAAAGTTAGATTGGGAAACATTAGAAAACAGAAGGAAGGTTCACTGGTTAGGTAGCTTATACAACGCTTATTCAGGCAAGACAGCATGGGCAGATATTACGAGAAGAATTAGAAACCCCACTTATTTAAGCAGGAAAGACCATAGGTATAAAATTGAACCTCCCTCTCGAAGGACCAATATTGCTAAATTTTCATTCCTTAATAGAACAATAGATCAATGGAACGCTCTCCCTGCAGGTATATTTGAGCCATTTCCTTCCCAGGTGCGTACCTTCAAGGCGAAATTATATAAATTGTAATAGCTGTTAATTTTATGTTTTCTTTTAATGAGA
>KZ308402.1:947744-997604 GCA_000376725.2 Ladona fulva | reverse complement strand
ATTAAACGTCAGCCGCATGTATATTAATAAAATTGTAGGAGTTTGATTGTATGCTATTCGAAAAAAAAACTAATCTTTAAAATTTGTCTAAAAATATCTAAAAATAATTTCAATGTGATATCACTTGTGAGAGCACAGTGTTTTATGGGTCTTCGAAAGAAAAACAATGCAAAGAAGTAAATTCAACTATCTTAAGATCAATAACAATTTTTAATTTGGATTGCGTTTTGCTCCTATGAATAGTATATATCCATCAGATATATTAAAGTATATGCGAGGCAGTGAACACGGATAAGTTAACTCCACAAAAAATACTAGTTCCATGCTCAAATTACGTATTTCTAGATCTTTTTTATTAAGAGATAAAATAGGTCCTTTGATACAAAGTCATACTTTCAGCAAGTACTTCCCTGATATAGAGGATTTCTCGGGTCTCACAGAAATACATTTCCAGAGAGAGGAGGAGGCACATCATGATAATGCAAAGTTGAACCATCAAATCAATACCAGTTCCGAAAGCACTCCGTAAATGAAGCGCTACATTTGCATGAAATCGGTAAGCCTTCCATCTTACATCAGAACTAGAAATCGTATCCTTGATCTTATGCAACCGAGTTTCACCTAAGGTTTCTCGTTGTATACATTACAGGCGCTTATTGGAGAACCATCTTTATCGGCTTAGTTATTTCCTCTCGTGGTGTTAGTTTCAAGGCTTGGTTTCCATAAGCTTTCTTACAGTTCATTTTTGAAAAGAATATATCTATGGTAATTATCATCTCATTATGGATAAACTCAGAGATTTTTCGTTATTTTTGCGCTGTTAGAATTATTTCCAATGGTGTGAAGTTTTAGTGCAAAGAAGCGTTGCATAGGTTACCGGGATAGATGCCGTCTATAGAGAGTAATGACGCTTTCTTCACTTTTTTATTTATACGCTGTAAGAGAAAAAAACTAAACACTTGTGGATGCACACGTACTTACTTTATACAGGTCGTGCGAGTAGTAGAAAATTTATCCAATTAAACTACTGAAAGTAGAATTTCCTCTCGACTCCGCCTTTGATTTCTCTCTGCGGCGATGTATTCGCAGTGCAGTCTGTATTTGCGCATTTTCGAGTTACAGACAAATGATGCGAGTCGTTGATTTTACTTCAAAAATCGACTTCACTGCGTCAAGGCGTGTAATTACTCTCGTGTGCCGTGGAAAACCTGCAGTTCTAACATCATTTTGCTTATCGATACTTAATTTTAAATTCTGCTGCTCGGAGAGTTAAATTGATGATTTAAACCATCACCACTTGGTCTACCAACCACATTGCAACGTGATATTAAATAAATAAATACATTACGAAGGAAGTTATTATGGTAATTTTTCATTTTCGGTTACGTAACTTTGTTTGACTGTAATTATGTTGGAAACTAAACATAAAAAGAATATATCACATTTATAACTTAGCATTTTAGCTTAGATTTGTCCCAGCTCAATTTGGAAAGCGTTTACTCCTTCATCAACCATTTGGAAATATCATTCAGATCTACATCGTGACAGATGATAACTATACAGGAAACCTCAAAATATAAAAACTAGCCGAATGAGTGCAGTCCAAATTATTGAGTTTGAAAGGAAAAACCTTCTACTTTGGTAATATTAAAACTAGGCGTTATACATTTTGAAACACTTCGAATCGATCTCATAATGTCTTAGATTATTTTGAAATATTAACTACTCTTTAAACATCCGGTTTCTTTTGTATAGTAAAGGAGCGAACGTAAATATGAAATTATGGTCAAATTAGTAAACCGTGCTTTTTTCTCATATCTTCGGCCCACCAACTTGAAGAGACATCAGAGAAAAAGCGAATGCTAATGGCGATGAATTAGCGAGTCGAAGTATATGAACAGGCAGGAATGAGATGTCAGTAGTGAGATGTTTCTGGGAGAAATGGATACAGGACGTGTATGTAATTACGTTTGAATCCTAATCCTCTACACAGTCATTTTATAATATATGCTCATTATTTCTTATCTCATTTTACGCCTACGCTGGACTTTTCAAGTTTCTTTCCTTGTCAAACTTGCCCGTCACTCACGGGGTCATTATATTCTACCATTTTATTATGGTTTGCCCATGTTGTGTGTATTATTTGTCATCTATAGATTGCTTCATCCGTCTAGAAGTTGGGGATAGGTAAAACTCAAACATTTTTATCGAATGTGTAAATCCATTATTCATGTAAGTAAACAGTTTTCTTTTCCTTTCCACTCATCTCTCCCGGATCCATGCCCTTTCGAAAAGTTCGTCTCCATGGATACATGAGACCTTTAAGTGCCCTTCCCTTTCTCTTCCTCACCTTCACCGAGAATCGCCAGGTGAACACTGCTCTCATTGTTTTTCTTCCGATCCTTTTCACTGCCACGTGACGGTATAAAAACCAGAGAAAATGATCCGGAATTTAATTGCTATAATGGGCGCGTGCAATATAGTACGAGGTCTTTTTGGGCGAGAATACCCGTCCCGTTGATAAAAGTGAATTCTCCCGATGGATGATAATCTGGCAAAGGTCGGCTTCGTGGAATATTGCTGTTATGTAAAGGTCAAAATTTTAACATGCGAGCAGTCAAAGAGAGAGGGAACGCAACCGCGTTCGCTTTGTTTGAATATTTTTAAATGCTACTTATAATCATAGCCCGGAAAAATTAAATTCTTTCTCATTTCGGAGGTTTTCATAACTTATCCGAAAGGGGAAAGTTGCGCCATGTAAATTATGGGCGATGGAGAAATTAATTTCAAGAAATAGCTGTTTTATTCATGCCTCTAACTTCCAAAACTTTACAGGGTATGCAACGAACTCGCAATCCAAAGTTTTTCGCCGGGATATAAAAATTGACCTACGAGCTGAATTGGAAATATAAGGTGTGAAAAATGTCGCTTTGTTGAGGAATGGATGTCGTTATGGTGACTCGATGTGAGGAACGGCACTGAGCGTGGCCAGTCAAGGTTTCCTTCCCGACAACACTGAGCTTTTTCATATTCTGTGTAAGGCTAGAAATAATTTTCACCGCGAGTTATTTTTATCAATCTCATCGAGAGAAAAAATCGGATGCGAAAGTTTTGGAGGAATGATTCCTTCACATTCCTTCTTTAAAGACGTAAATTATTAAAAATTTATCAAAATTTTGAATTAGAATAAGGTATTTTACTACTTCAAGTAGTAGCTACAGTATGAAGTTGATTTATTATGGAGGTCTTTAGAAAGAAGTTAATTATAATCATCTTAACTATTTTTTCTTCGGTTTTATGAATGTAAGTGTTCGGAGTGAATCATTCCCTGCTAGAATGAAGCAATCTTTTCAACCTACTGGCTTTCTAACGGACGTTCCTTAGATGCCGAGCCGTAAGGTGACCGCACAAAATGAATTTCCTAATGACAAAGAGCATTTTTTTTCAAATTATTTTGTGATGCACACTTTATTCTCAGTCCTATATGGCAGGAAATATATCTGCCGAAAATTCATCCATACCATAACATATTCGTCGAAAATTTTACTTAATTGGGATGATAAAATTCAATTTAAAATAAAAGTAAAATTTTAGGGATCACGATAAAATAAGAGTGAAAATGTTATTGGGCTCTGCAAAAACTTTCCTCTAAAAGGTGTTCAAGGCCCTCATTGATTTATTTAAATAAGTTTATATAAGTTTCACGCCAGTAACAAGAAATATAGTTATATTTATGAAGTCTAGGAATATAACTTACGAAACTAAATTACCGTGGAAACCACATAACATTCGAGGTAATTTGAATACCTGTTCACCATTTTTGCAATAATTGTTATTGCATTTACGTATTACATGAGAAAACTCTCCTACCAAGAAGTATCACATACAAGAAATTTTATTTTTGAACCAACCCATTGGGAAGAAGCGCTTTTGCCTCACCTCTAGAGAAAGGCGCTCCACTATCTATTCCTATTTCCTCTTTGTCCGTCCATTACCAAACCTCTGGGAGCGAAGGTATCGCTGATACAGGGGCGGAACACCCTTAGCTTTTCTCACGCACGAGGAAAGGTAAGAATTTGCTCGCGTATTCGATTTCTCTTGTCTTTTCCGAAAAGGTAAAGGAGACGGAATGCGTTTGCTACCATCATCTCTACCTCTTGAGAAACCATCGGAAATAAAAATAGCGCAAAATAACGGAACAAATTCCCTGAGGAGGGAAAATCTCTCCACAAGTGAACGTGAGCGGGGATTCAAATACTCTTTGAAGATTTTGAATCAATAGTTTTGCTGGTGACTGTATAGGGTGTACATAATTGATTGACAAAGATTTAATACGTGTTTGTTCTCTGCCATGTACTATAGGGTTATCAACATACCTGAGGAGGATGAATGGCTTTAGTTGCCGTATCAGTATTTACAATTTTTTAATACGGAAGAAATACCTCATTTTGTTTGTTTACTTGCCTCAACATCAATCATAGGTTCCCATTCAAAAAGAACAATTTTTTGGCGCATGATCGAAACTCCATGCATAGTTGAGCAACTTGCAGCCCAAATAGTTCTGCGCGGACCCCCGTCCTTCCTTTCATTTCCTGTCTTAAGGACAAAACATTTGTAGAACTTTCGAGGAATTCTTTCCCTAGCTCTACAAAACGTTTTATCCTTATGCTTGAAAACTGAGATGGAAATTGCATAATTTTTTCGATATGTATCCTAATGACCGAAATAGCATTTTACTATAAATGTTTTTTCCATTTAAAAAACGCAAGCTTTTCGATGTAATGTTTATTTTTATAAATGCAGCAATATGAATCATTTGAAGACTTGCAATGGCTGGAGCAAATTCCGCCCTTAGAAAGCATTCTATCCCTAATTTTAGCTAACCTTTAACTTTCCCTACACTAAATTGACTCTTCTATTTAGAAATGATTCATTTCTGTATTGCATTTAAAACTCTGTTAATCATTTGTGTACAGTGTATTTCGAGAGAAATCAGACCCAATTCAATTCCTTCTACAGTGGCTCGTATCGTGAATTGCTACCACGAAGCCCCCTTGGACTTCATGTTTAAACTGGTGTGAAGCGATGTGAACAAGCAAGATCACATTCCCTTTACTTTTGGAAACCATCCCCGCAACAGCGCGCTCTAAATCTCCGATAGCAATGTCCATTTCGCACAGAGGTGAAAAAATTGGAATGAACTATGCCCGTGGCGCGAGATACTTGGCGCGGTGAAAAGTATCATGCGGCATTCCCGTGCGGGATCGTTACGCTTCCTTTTTGCTCTTTTCGCCTCCAAAAAATAAAAGATTCATTTCTGGCGACGTCTTTGCGAGGAAGAATAAATGCGGGTCGACATCTGTTCTCTCGGATTTCCGCGAAGTTTCGCAAGAGTGCATTCTGGGAAAAAATATAAATTAGAAAACGACTAGAACCGTACGGTACAGCATACACCAACGTTCGTTTTACAAGCATGTCCAATCGATAAATTTCTCTTTGAAAAAAGATATTTATCGATTTGGTAATCTGACCTGACTTTGAGAAACATCAGTTATAAAGAAAGTAAGTTAATGAATAATGAAATAAAAAGAAAGGAATAATGAGTCCTTAGTATATTTCGCAACGATTAATTTCGCTCAACCATGAAGGTCATCTTCCTGGAGAGGGAGAAATAGTTATCTGTAGAAGCAACTTGCTTTTTTTCGTAACCCTTTGAATATTTTAATTCTAATGCACTAATGTCTATTTTATCGCAGGCGAATTGGACTGAGGTCAAATGCGGTGATCAGAAACTCAGATAGTACAGAAGGCTTCCGGGGAAAATAATTTTGCGACATAAACATTGTAATTCCACTAATGTGTAACTATGTACTCTATGTAATGTTCTCGAGCAATTGAATGATATTTCCATCGATAAGGAGAATCGAATTTAGAAGCGATATAAAAGACCGTGTTTTTAATGATATGGACCTACAATAGAGCTACAGGCAGTAATGTAATCTTGTTGAAAAGTGAATGTTTCCGGCGTTGTATGGACGAACATGCAATGGATCTGCAAAGCCTCGAGGAATACCCTTCCTCAGAAAAAAAAACAAATCCCTTTACAAAATGTATTGCTTCTTTGCACCATTTGAGTAAGTTTGGTAGTGACTCATAAGCGTCTGTACCTTTGATAAATCGGATGTTCGGTAAATCGGACCGGGGGAATCCGAACCTCTTCTATACGTATTATTTTAACTTTCGTCTCCTATATATGCACCTCCCAGCCTTTACACTATTGACCTTCGAATTTTCGAAACGTAACGAAGAGCAAGGATAGTATGAATCCGTCATTCGTCGAAGCCATCTTCTGCGGTCAATAAAATTTACCGTACGAGAAAAAAAAATGAAGACGAAGGTCAAAAGGTTGCGGTTTTCCTTTTTTATGTATAAAAAATAACGATCCATCGTTACCGTCGCATTAATTAATTCTCTTTCAATGAAAATGGAATGGATTTCTCGAAAAGAAACAAATACCCTCGCGAGATACTCGAAACACGTCAGGAAAAGAAAGATCGTGCATACTTTTTTCCTTTGCTTCTCACCGTTCGTTTCTTTACCTTCTCCATTTAGCAAGAGTTCTCCAGTATCGACTGCAGAGACATCTGTAGGGCGTGGCGCGGACTAGGAAAGGCTAGGAGAGCGGAGGCTCTGGGGGAAACTGTTTTAACGCGCATTTGAAATTTCCGTCTCAGCGAGATGTTGATAGGAGAGAGAAACCTCTCCATCTGTCAATTACCGCCCGAAAATTTAGGAGGAGACATTTGCAAACAGCGAGGGAAATTGCAGGGAGAGGTCGGAGCGTAGGATTCGTATGCTCCGGCCTCATCTATTTATGAGCCCTTTGCGGGGGCACGTGTAGTGAGCGATGGACTGATAATCGTTAAACACGTTAGGACGCAGCCGTGGAAAGTGATAGCGATACGCAATCGATCTCTCAAAGAACTAACGAGCCGATGTCGTGCAAACCGATTTTTGTTGCATTCGAGCGATTGGCTTGTCGATGCATATGATTGGGCCGAGCGATAATGGAAAGGTCAATATGCGAGTAATTCAATATTGGCCGGGATATAGCCCAAGGGTTTATACGAGACGGATTGTTGCAGGAATTAACGTGGGAGGAAACAAAATAGTTTTCAACATCGTCACCGAGAAGGCGCTTCCGTCTTCAGAAAATAATTGGAAAAGTATCTTAATTATGTAAGCCCCCGAATTCTACTATTGAAGGGCGTTATTCTTCGTGCGTGGGCAGTTTCGAGAAATATCTCTGTAATGTTCGACCTGATGACATTTGGCTCCATTTATGACCTCAACACATGGCGGTGCTCTATTCACTGACTTGACGTAAAGTTATAACGATCTAAAAATGTCGGTTTCTACGATGAATTTCCCAAGCGTGATTGCTTGAGTTTTGAAATGGTCGTTCGTTTCGAAGTTTTCCCTCTAATATGTTTTACTTATCGTAAATATTTATTTTCGAGCTTTCTTACGTACAGTACTAGGGTTAGCAACTAGGGTTGCCGACTCCCAAAGAGTTTATTACGGTTATTCTTGGAATGGTCAATTCCGGAAGACACTGTAAAACATGGCTTCCAACACCGATCATATATTAAATATCTCTTCTTCGATAATGAACAGCATATATGTGCAATTTATCAACTACCCCCAGAAAAGTAGCTTTGTATGATTTAACGTTATTTCCTCGATAGAATAGAAAAATTAGCTGATAACGGCAGCATCCCAAGCGATATCCAGAATATATATTTAAATATATTATGGTGATATATTAAAGTATATGCGAGGCAGTGANTTCGAAAAAAAAACTAATCTTTAAAATTTGTCTAAAAATATCTAAAAATAATTTCAATGTGATATCACTTGTGAGAGCACAGTGTTTTATGGGTCTTCGAAAGAAAAACAATGCAAAGAAGTAAATTCAACTATCTTAAGATCAATAACAATTTTTAATTTGGATTGCGTTTTGCTCCTATGAATAGTATATATCCATCAGATATATTAAAGTATATGCGAGGCAGTGAACACGGATAAGTTAACTCCACAAAAAATACTAGTTCCATGCTCAAATTACGTATTTCTAGATCTTTTTTATTAAGAGATAAAATAGGTCCTTTGATACAAAGTCATACTTTCAGCAAGTACTTCCCTGATATAGAGGATTTCTCGGGTCTCACAGAAATACATTTCCAGAGAGAGGAGGAGGCACATCATGATAATGCAAAGTTGAACCATCAAATCAATACCAGTTCCGAAAGCACTCCGTAAATGAAGCGCTACATTTGCATGAAATCGGTAAGCCTTCCATCTTACATCAGAACTAGAAATCGTATCCTTGATCTTATGCAACCGAGTTTCACCTAAGGTTTCTCGTTGTATACATTACAGGCGCTTATTGGAGAACCATCTTTATCGGCTTAGTTATTTCCTCTCGTGGTGTTAGTTTCAAGGCTTGGTTTCCATAAGCTTTCTTACAGTTCATTTTTGAAAAGAATATATCTATGGTAATTATCATCTCATTATGGATAAACTCAGAGATTTTTCGTTATTTTTGCGCTGTTAGAATTATTTCCAATGGTGTGAAGTTTTAGTGCAAAGAAGCGTTGCATAGGTTACCGGGATAGATGCCGTCTATAGAGAGTAATGACGCTTTCTTCACTTTTTTATTTATACGCTGTAAGAGAAAAAAACTAAACACTTGTGGATGCACACGTACTTACTTTATACAGGTCGTGCGAGTAGTAGAAAATTTATCCAATTAAACTACTGAAAGTAGAATTTCCTCTCGACTCCGCCTTTGATTTCTCTCTGCGGCGATGTATTCGCAGTGCAGTCTGTATTTGCGCATTTTCGAGTTACAGACAAATGATGCGAGTCGTTGATTTTACTTCAAAAATCGACTTCACTGCGTCAAGGCGGGTAATTACTCTCGTGTGCCGTGGAAAACCTGCAGTTCTAACATCATTTTGCTTATCGATACTTAATTTTAAATTCTGCTGCTCGGAGAGTTAAATTGATGATTTAAACCATCACCACTTGGTCTACCGACCACATTGCAACGTGATATTAAATAAATAAATGCATTACGAAGGAAGTTATTATGGTAGTTTTTCATTTTCGGTTACGTAACTTTGTTTGACTGTAATTATGTTGGAAACTAAACATAAAAAGAATATATCACATTTATAACTTAGCATTTTAGCTTAGATTTGTCCCAGCTCAATTTGGAAAGCGTTTACTCCTTCATCAACCATTTGGAAATATCATTCAGATCTACATCGTGACAGATGATAACTATACAGGAAACCTCAAAATATAAAAACTAGCCGAATGAGTGCAGTCCAAATTATTGAGTTTGAAAGGAAAAACCTTCTACTTTGGTAATATTAAAACTAGGCGTTATACATTTTGAAACACTTCGAATCGATCTCATAATGTCTTAGATTATTTTGAAATATTAACTACTCTTTAAACATCCGGTTTCTTTTGTATAGTAAAGGAGCGAACGTAAATATGAAATTATGGTCAAATTAGTAAACCGTGCTTTTTTCTCATATCTTCGGCCCACCAACTTGAAGAGACATCAGAGAAAAAGCGAATGCTAATGGCGATGAATTAGCGAGTCGAAGTATATGAACAGGCAGGAATGAGATGTCAGTAGTGAGATGTTTCTGGGAGAAATGGATGAATGGAAAAACTACGTGGAATTTATTAGAAAAGGGGAGATCAAGGCGAGGGGCGATGTGAATAGTAGATTTGAAAAAAAAAAGAAAAAAATTAGAGAAGGAAGCGAATTCGTATGTATCCCCTTTCAGCCTGCATTCTCTCAGTGAGACCTTTTTTTCTGATTCAAGGCTATGTGTTATCGACTGTGACCGACGATACTTCCAAATCGATCCGTTTTTCCACCAGAAGATTCCATTAATACGTACGCACCCGCGATTCCATTTCCTCTGCGCTGATGCAAACGCCTCTCTCTTACGTGACTGAATCGTTTGCGAAACCTCATATTTTCTTATTAACTTCAATCCAATTTCCAATTGAGTATATGCTACCGATTGACTCAAGCTATCCTTTTCATTATTATGACACACATTCATAAACGAACAGAGAAGATAATTCACAAGAAATGATCGTTTATAACCTGTGTCCAACGTTTCCCTTATTTTCGCTGTATACTTGAGTCTAAGCATCTACCTCTCGGCACAATCAACTATAAGCTATCTTCCGTCAGAATTCAAGTTGATGAAGTATAGAACAGCATGGGAAAAAATAAAATATTAATATTTTCAGAACTAGAATACCCTTTAATGTAAAATTAAAAGAATATAGTACTCGTGGGTTTTATGCAGAGTACTCAGAGCGTACTTACGGCACACTGGC
Source organism: Ladona fulva (assembly GCA_000376725.2). Lineage (NCBI taxonomy): Eukaryota > Metazoa > Arthropoda > Insecta > Odonata > Libellulidae > Ladona > Ladona fulva. The sequence continues at coordinate 987,167 of KZ308402.1, read as the reverse complement.
TCATCTCTAATATTTCTTGGTAGTAATGCAGTTGCTGAAGTTGGTTCAGTCCTCCGTCCGATTTTCACTAGATAATGACATTATGGTCGAACGTGAATTCTGGAATTTCACAAATATCTTAAAAGCTAAATTTACGAAATGTTCTTTCTTTAAAGGTTAAACTACAAATTATCAATTGTTCTAATATATGGTTCATGATTGCTAAATTTTAAGGAAGCTTTTTATAATATAAATTCTATTTTGAAAACTCAAATTCTTTGATAAATAGTAAATAACTGCAGTAATTGACAATGAATAAGCGTTTGAATTCACCGAAACTCTACATCCTATTCTTTTACCGGAAACTTAAAGCTTCTCGCATAGATCTCTGATTTAATTATTGTGATTTTACTATTATTATGTTTTAATACCTTCCAAAGATTCCTCGGAAATGTATCACGATAGTGGTCATAATACTGTAACAGTTATCGACAAACAAGTATAATAATTATAAAACTTGACTGATATCGAGGTCGTAGCCAGGATTTTTCTCAGAAGAGGATCTGAGCATTGAAGTAAATGCAAAATCGCCTAAATTCCCGGGACAGGCTAACTTCGGACCTAAATATACGTAATAAAGGTAGAATCAGATTTATATTACACATTCCCTGCGAGTCATCAGTAGCATGTATGACTAAATATTTAAGCTATTACAATTTACCTCCCCTAGCATTGATGTTTTTAAAACCCATTTTGGCTCTGGGGGAGGGGGGGTTAACTCCAAAAAAACCCATCTTGGCTATAGCACTTCTGATACAATATCGTATATAATTTCTTTATATTTTTTTATCTAATGCTACCTAATTTTTCCTTCCTATATTCTGTTGAGATTTCAGATATTGAAGAAAAAGCCATTAAACTCTTTCTTGAGATAACTGTTAATGAATTCGAAACTAAACTAATGTAGCCTTAAACAGTATTGCCGACTTAATGTTGTTTCATTGAGTGCATAAAGAGTATCCGGTTTCCGAAACGGATTTCTCGGCTATGAAGAATGGGAGAGTGATTTACTCGAGCACCTCCCTATTCCCGACAGCTTCATCAATTATCAACATCCAGTTAGCTTAAATACCAACTGCAGACTTTATAGCCGCTAAAATATGGTCGTAATTTGTAGCGCGCGATTATTCGTGTTTTTATTTGGGAAGGAGACGGGGAAGAGAAAGTGAAAGAGGCCAAAGGTTTAGGCAATGGAGTAGAACGGCTGATAAGGGGAAGTGTAAGATATGTGGAGACTCCCATTAAAAATATAAAGAGAAGGGAAGAATTAACTAATGGATGTCTCTGCCCTAAACTTCTTCCGCGACCTTACTGTCATATTTTTCTAATTTTCCTAGTGCCAACCTATAAAAGATTAAAAATATTCTGCACGTACTCTTGAATACGTTTTCACGGAGTATTCGTCTCAAATGTAAAACTAAATAACGACATTACTTTGATATGTTTGAATAGAAGACGCGCATCATATCTCGATCATACTCTATATCATATTCCCATGATATCATTTTCTCGATCCTGCAACAAATATTTTTAGAAGGGTCTTGAGCATCTTGTTACCTATTTTCACCGTTATTAATGTAATCTTTTCAAAACAAATTCAAAATTAGAATACATTTTAGTATGATGTCACTCATAGCACACCCACGGCTACATTCTAAGAGTAATGATTATCATGCAGTGTTTATATTCATATCTTCCGTTGGAGCAGCTTATCATATTAGGATATTTTTTATGTTTACTCAGCGAGAATTTAGAATTATATGTATTTGCCTTTATACCGCCACAATCATACAATCCGATCTGAACAAGTCTTTTGATGAAATTTCTTGGCATAAAAGGGTGATTTTAAAACTTTTCCTTCGAAGAAAATTAAAACTTGTTTCCTCCTATTTTTGTATTTATGGTTAAGAGAGTCTAAATTTCGTTAATTCGCCTTGTATTTTATCTCTCCTTCTTCAAACATAATTCGGAGCTGCATCCGCATAACAGCATTATTTAAATACTGTCTTTTTCTCCCACAAAGGAATTCTCTGAGTTCTTCAGTTCAGTTCAGTCAGGAGAAAAGTAGTGGAATAGATTTCCTAGAGAAAAAATTAAGAAATTGTCTATGAAGAGGAGGATGAGGAAGGAGGAGTTTTCGTTCCCCGAAAGGGACGTATTGGAAATCATTCAAAAAGGATTATGCTTTTTCGGGGCGTTCTTCCAAAAACCCATCTCTTCCTCTGTGTCCGCTGAAAGGCTGCTCGCAGGCTGTGTGGATATGAATAAATGGATAAACTCTTCATTAAAGCGAGGTTAGGCCATGGGCAGTCATTTTTAGAGGAATGTTATTTAATGAAATGTTATATCAATGGTTGACTTGTAGAAAGTCTTCTTGGGTAATCAGCCGTTTGGTAGTTTGGGATTGCCCAAGAAGACTTACCGCACTCAATACGCAGGGAAAGAACTAAGTCTTTCAATCGTGGACTTATAAATTAATTTCAGCAAACTGCTTGATTTATGGATACGACATTTAACTGAAATTTACTGCAACTTTCTTTCGACTCTAAGTTCCACCAAATAATAATTCGCTTGGATTGACTTTTAAATCCGTGCTTAAATCGCTATTAACCATTTCCGGGTAAAATCGCCCCAAAAAATATTTTTCAGACAATGCTTGAAAGCATTTTCTCTAATTTTTCGTTATTTCTCGTTGATGCTAAGAAATATTTACCTTTTGCTGTTAATACCTAACATGATATCTTGTTACCTTCTTGAGCAGTATGATAGTTCAGAAAAAGAAGGTATTGACAAAAGGTTCCAGACTTTTGTTTGAAAGTCTACATCAGCAACGGGTTTCAGTTTATAAATAACGGAAATTTAAAGAACAATTCTTTCCAAATAATTAGTCTGCGAATAAATTATTCTTAAATGATATATTCAATTTTCACGGTTATCACAGTATATACGTATTCATCCGATATGTGATGGTAATGCGATAGGTGTAGATTTAATGTGGAAATATATTTTAAATTTAATCTTCAAAAACTATCAAATACAAACTTCTTAATGATTTATGCTCAAATCAAGAATAATATGTTCAGGAAGCGCTTTCCCTCAAACCCAAATGGAAATAGTGATCCACCTCGCATATCCTGAAAATTTCGTGAATTTTTTAAACTAACCCCGAGAACTGTACCGTTCCATTGTAGGATATCGGTAAGAAAACTTTTCGTTGTTCAGCCCTAACCATTGAACTTAAAACATCCTTCCTGAAATCTGCGATGCGCCGAGGACATCGTTAAGTAATACCATCAACAAAATTAACGCTTCCTCTACTCCATCCGCTACCCTCCAGGATCCCGTTTCCCAATCGGAAAAGTGCCCTTTTTCCTCTTTAAACAATCTCTTTGCTGACAAAAAATGGAGGAAAAAAGCGCACATAATCTACTTCTTCCCCTTCCGCGTCGCCGTGAGACGTTGCGAGGTGACACTGTAAAAGGGGTGTTGTATTTTTTACAGTAGTCGGCGGAAAAAAGAGGTGCGTCGGCCAGCGCTGGTGAGAGGGTGAAGTTGAAATGGGTTTAGGCAGGGAAGAGAGTCTTCTACGTGGAGAAGAGAGGGGAAGATTAATGGGTTGAAGGTTAGGGAGAATCGCGAGAAGGGTTCGCATGCAGGTTGAAAGGGGGTTTAAAAGGGACGCTTTTGGACGAAAAGGTAGAAGAAAGAGATAAAAACGGATGGAGCGCTTCCGTAGAAGAGAACAAATGAAGAAGAACGGGAATGGGAGGATTTCAGAAGTTAAAGTTTGAAAATAGAGGGGTGGAGGAACGGCACCGAATTGTCTTAGAATTTTGCATCGAAAGTCTGAATGAATCTGAGTCTTGAAATAGCCAGTGGTATGCAATTTAGGGAGCTAAATTGGTAGTGATGAGGTTTTAGGTCAGTATCTTCATTATCGATGGTCAGTATCTTCATTTTCGATGGTCAGTATCTTTATAAGCTGAAGTATGTCAAAAACATATTATTTTGTTCACTGTAATATACCAAATGGGGAAATTTATATACGTATTACCAAAATAACTATGGGCCAGTGAACTATGGAATTTTAATATAACATGTTTCCTAACATGAGGATGTGAAATGTTTACACAAACTGGAATGTATTTGAAGGATTGAGGTACCTCTGCAATAATTTCCTTATATATCTAATGCCAATCAAAATATTTCTAACAAAAACCTAATAAGATTACAAGCATAACCTTAAGTTAAAACTCGTAGTTAAATGAAGATTGTAGCCTTCTATTTTCATATGTTATTATGACATCATTAAAATATGGGTCGGTTATAGTTAAAAATAGGAAAGATGGAGGAGACGGGAAGGGATAAATAATTGAGGACTTCCGAAGGAGTCAATAGTTTGAATGCATTAACAGCAGAAAAGAGATGCAAATCTAGGAATAGTGTGGCCAATAGAAGGACATGAAATAAACCTGGAAAAGAAGCAAATTAAGTTTTAGGAATTTGAATTAAATAATAAATCCTTGAAAGAGAGTCTTGGGGAGATAGAACTATGGAAGAGACAATAGCAAAATGGAGGAATATCGTGAAGTGCGGCGCGATCCAGAGGTGGATAATGGGAAAATAAGAAGTACTGTTTATTAACTTAACGACACTATTTTTCACACCTAAACCTCATTTTTGCACTCGGTAACAACCCAAAGCCATCTGAATCCCTGCAAAGCCGTACTTTTACTCCACCGCATTATTCTCCAAACTTTTACCGTTGATAGTCGCCTAAAACACATACGAAGCAACTGAATAAAAAGTTAATTTCCATGACCTCAACGAAAAAGCTTAATGTGGAGTCGAATTAAGCGGAGGAGTTCTCGGAAATCGCAGAGTTGTGTAGTAAAGAACGGGCCATGATGGAGAGGAGGCAACAACAACAGCCGAATAGAAAAAATGTGAAATTGCGAAAGGGCTTCTTAAGAAGACGTAAGAAAAAAGACCATAAAGAGGATGTGATTGATGCTGCTCGAGAAAGAACAGAGGAATTTAGAAGAGGAGAGAGTTTATCTTTAAAGCTTGTATGAGGAAAAAAGAGATGAGTGTGCAGTTTGAAGGAAGGAAGGGAGATGGAGTAGGTGGCGAAAATGGAAAATCCGTTTTTTAAGTAGTTTTCGGGAGTGGAAGAAGGCGCTTTAATGTGGGTGGCTGAGGGGAAAGTGCGTGAAAAATTTAGCTCTTGGAGCAGACGAATTAGCTTGAGGAGGATCTCAGGTTATGGAGGGTGTAATGGTTACGGAATGGTAAAAGTTAAAGACTAGTTTCCTACTCGATAAAGAGCACACGAAAGAGGGAAGGAGCATCGAGAAGAAATGAAATTCAAACTTAGGAGGTTGAAGTTAAGGGTCATTACAGGTAGGAAAAAGTGCAGATAAAATGCATTTGACAGTCATATTATCCCCATTTGGATAAGAGCATTAATTGGCACGTTTATCTTCAATGTTTCTATTGCTCCTGAGACTTGATAATCATATCAATTTAGTCACATCAGTCATTACTGTGCAAGTTTTCGAAATCTCCCTTTTAATACCCTGTATTACGCTTTTACCTTCTTTGGAATCTCATTCACCTCGGCATCAGCTGCTTACGTCTTATCTCTCTCTCTCTCTTTTCTTTCGTGTTATCTTCAAGTAACATCTTCAAGATTTGAATTATACTAACTTAACAAATGTGAGGAAATCATCGTAACAAATCTCATAATTGGCGTAACATGTGTTTCATACTGATCGCGCAGAAAAGGATTAGATATGAGGATTAGTTGTAAGGATTAGATGGTTAAAAGTACATGGTACATATAATCTTGCCCTGATAAAAACGTATAATTGCAATATTATGATTTCCAACAGATTTTATCTGACTCCATTGTATACCCACACCCCCAACACAAGGTAGAATAATAAGATTAGTTTCATTACAATAGCTTACAAGATTATAAAGTATTTTAACAATGTAGGATAGGGTTCCAGAGAATAAGGAATTTTAATTTAGACTAAAATTTATCACTTTTCGATAAATAAACCGAGTACTTTGATGCGCATTATACGTAAAATAATTACAATGACATAAATAAATTTATATTATGCTTGACAATACTAAATTGATTAATTACAGAAATTACCACCGTTGCTCAAGCACAGATATTAACAAGGGAGAGGTGGAGGAGAAAAAGACCCATCCGTAATCCAAGGTAATAATGGGATAATGCATGGAATACTATTCATGATGTGATGAAAGGCCTAAAATTAACCGTAGTTGAGTAATCCTCGGCCTCAAACGAGGAAATGTAGCCATGCATAGTGAAATAGCTGTAGCGTGTAAGAAGGCAGTAACGTTTTCATTCAGAATCATTAAATAAAACATTCATCAAAATTCCTAAAATTCCTACTTCTAAATTCCTACAACATCTTCTGGTAGATTTCCACACTATCTCCACATATTTGATTACGGAGGAAGGCGGATTTAATGATAGAATTATAATTATAAAGAGATTTCTATTGTGTAAAATATTTTATTGCCACACCCCCTTGTCGTTTATCTACTCCGAGTAATGTATCGTTTTTCTTGGCTTATCTGTGGTTCTTAAGAAATTCTCTTCAGATTGTATTTCCTTAAATAAACGAGAAATAATCTTTTACAATTTTTCAAGTAAGGAAATAATATCTAGCCCCTGATGTTAATCATCCACATGTTCTACAAAAGAATAACATGGGCTTAGAGTGATCATATTCACGGCTCAAGCGAATGCTCAAAACCCGAAGAAGCTCGTATTTTGAGAAATTAAGCCGGAATAATAATTCCAATCTGATTAATACGAATAAATAAACATATCCAGTATATAGTGTTTTTCTTGGGAACTTTTTGAAGAAATAAATTCCACAGAACCATCTTTCCTCTGTGGCTAGAAACAGATAAGTTAGAAATGGAGAAGTGCAGGAAGGAATTGGGAAAAGAGGGCAGATCCGATCCAGGTGGTGCAAGTGACGGAGAATAAGGGGAAGAAAGAATGTATGCGAGAGAGAATGAGGTGGAGGGGAACAAAAATCTTTAGGTAAGGAAAGGAATGGGATCCACTCAGCCACATCTCCTGAAGTAGAGCGGAAGTTTAGGGTAGAGGTTGAGGAGTGGGGGTGGGAAGAGGTCGATGGCGCGGATCAAAGAGTGGAGGCAGCGGATGCGAAGAAAGGGAGAGACTCTCAAAAAGAACGATGCAGTAGATGTGTAATTCAGAAAAAGTAGTTTTTAGCCCCTTAGTAACAGTTATCTGGATGGAGCTTCTTTTACAGCGACGGAATTCTGGTTCCGAATCTCCAAGCTTGTGGCTCGTTGGAACTTGTGTCTAAACTGCTAAGGCCGCCAGGTATAACAATATTAAAAGCAAATACGATAGTGCATGTATTTTTATTTTTTAACGTTTTTATTATTCAGGCTTTTGTAGAACAAGGGGGAAAGACTGCTTTGGCCCCGTAGAATGTAAATTATTATACCCGTTGCGAAAAATACATAATTTAATATCTCTAATTCCACTTTTTCTATCTGAGACTGCTTACCGGAAGTTGTTACTCCCTGAAGTACTGTTCATGAGAAGAATGCTTGTATGATTCCCAAAACAAAATCATCTCAATAACATACATCCAGTCAGTAAATTTTAGGTGAGTATTTTTGGAATAAAATTTCTCTCCACGACACAGAATATGCGACATATAGTATTTGAACAATATTAACGAAGTAAATAGTAAAACAATATGCCGTGAATCACGTTCTATTCGATTTCTTTTGGAATTTGCCTCAAAAAATTAACTAAATCAAAAGAAACATCGAGATAAATAGGAAAAATTGGGGTAAAAAGTCTGACAGGAGCTGGACTCGAATCTTGGTCTTTCTGTGAGACTGCTTTAGGCTTTGAGCTCTCTTGCCAGAACATTTATTCATGCCGTTAGGGAGACTTGTAGGCAAATTTATATTACCTATAAACGGTATGAGTCCAACAGAAATGAAGAATATACTGAATCAAATAATTATAACCTTCATTTGAATAAAAGACTGGGCGTAAATGGTTATATCACTACATTATTTAATACAGTGAACGTCTATTTAGTTTTTCCATCAGTTCAGATGATAAGCTCAACTCTTATACGAATATGATTATGACTTGGAGAAGTTTTAGCTTGTTCCTCAAAATAAATCCTAATTGTTATACGTTCCACCATTCTGTGTTATATTACCTATAAACAACTATCGGAAATTTTTGTTTGTTCCAGAGGTGATAAAAGGGGCTACATTAGTTCTGCAGAAATGCTAGGACCAAAATTGTATGTTTTGAAAGCTTCCTGGATGCAAGTTGGGAAAGAAGAAAATTGGTAAAATATTACGATATACCCTGAAGAATAATAATTTCAAAACTGTGGTTAAAGATCGGTGACTTGCACTTATGAGAATCATAGCACCCCGATGTCGGTCAAGAGATTAATTTTGCACCAATTAAATTGTAGCACTTCTCTTAATTCGATCATCTATTTCAGTGCGAGAAGCATTATTTCCTCTTTCAAGACTTTAGTTACCATGAAGGTTGCGACTCCTAACAACAATTAGGTTCTTTGCGCAAAATACCGGAAGGAAAAGAATCTTGAGACTTATTTCTTCTATTGTTGCCTCCTCTAGCGTTTAGAGTCTACGCTTCTCTACTCAGCCCACCGCTGCCCAGTTATAATCAAACCTCCGCTTCTCGGAAATCTCCGGATATAAAAAGAATATCTGCCGGAAAAATGACCGAGGAAGAAATATAAATGCGGCGAGCGAGGGCGCAGACTGTGGGAGGAGATGGAATTTTAATGGTTAAAAGAAAAGATAGGGAGAAAAAGGATGGGTGAATAGAAAACGAACGAGCAGAAACAAACGAGCGCTCTTCATTGAAGCGAGAAAGATAGAAATAAGCCGCCTTTTTTGTTTGATAGATCCTCATAGCTACCCAAACTTGAACAGAGAATACGACTGAATGATTTTGAAGAAATCTGAGTTTGCATTCTTATTACAAAATCACAATTAGCCTGTTTTCTCGGAATTAAAAATTTGGAGGGCTAAAGGAACCTTTCTTCGATTATTAGCGTGAATGAAAGTTGTGTTAACATCTGCATCTCTTAATAACTGCCCTACTTGTAAAATATGGGGAAAGAAATACTGCAGAATTTTGCAGTTGCAATTGAAGCGATAACGAAAAGCCGATTTGTGCTTCAATCCTACAATAGGGACTCATGACGTAATTTAGATCAGATAAGAATAAGTATAAGAATATCTGAGGAAAGATTTGCAATTGGGGCAAGAATACATGCAGCTGCAATCGCCAGAACACAATCCTATATAAGCAGTAACAAATACTGTAGTTTGAAAATTAAAGAAACAAGCATCATTCGAACATTTTACTATTTTTTTGTTTTTTAGAAAGGCTCTAAATGCTTCTTGGTATGGGTATAAAATTATCTACAAATCTGCCCGATATAAGTAGTATTAAGGGTATCATAAGTTAATTCTTAATCTTTCAATCTGCTGAGATTTCTATAAAAAGTAACTTTTTCTAACTATTATTGTTTTGGAACGATGGAATCATGATAAACTGCTTTTAAAAATTAGACAGTCGGTAGAAAACTGCTCCTTTAAAAGTGATGTGCATTGCATTTCTTGAGATCTGAAAAAGATTATGCAAAGCCAAAACCAGTGGTCTTTCAAAATTGATAAAGAATCCATCGTAATTCACTTCTTCAGAAAATTAATGGATTTCGACAACATCATAGTCATATCTGTGGACTTCATCCTTATCAAACAAGGAAATGGGTTAGATGACTTGGCACGATAAAGTCGTGCATCTCGGAAAATTCCCAAGGAGAAACGGACATGAAAAAAGTCTGACGGAACCGGGACTCGAACCCGGGTCTCCCAATTGCCGGTCGGTTGCCCTATCTATATAGCTCAATGGATAGAGCAACCGACCGGCAATTGGGAGACCCGGGTTCGAGTCCCGGTTCCGTCAGACTTTTTTCATGTCCGTTTCTCCTTGGGAATTCATCCTTATCATATTCAATAAACACCATAATCGCATATTTCCATGCTGCTACATTCAAATAATTCAAATTCGAATACTGCGATTATTATATTATTGAGGTATATTGTGATATATTTTTTAAGTGAATGGAGAAAGTAAATTAGTGTCCGCTAAACCTATTTAGAAAGAATCGGTGTAAAACAATCCGTCTCTCCAGCAAAAAAAGATTCTCTTCGGAACAATTTTCTCTCCTTGTTAATGCAATCCGTCGCTTAGAGTTCGTCAGCTGTTAGTCACAATCACCCGTCAACATTCTTACGTACGAACGCGAGCATTCCTAACCAATCCAGCATTCCAAACAACAGTGGAAGGCAGACACGCTAAACGCCAATTTGCCAGGAATTGCGCCCGCATTCCTTTGCTATTGCATTACCTCATCCCGCAACACGTCCTTTCATTTTCTCTGCCGATTCACCTTTTGACATTCTGCTAATTCCTTTCTTTAGAATTCTCCTACAATCATCACCTTTTTCCTCTTGCTGTTCCTTAACAATTTCTACCTCTTATTCAAAGTCTATAAACCATCAAAGGATGGTAATATTAAGTCAGCCATAAATAGTCTCATCAGCCGTGATGAAGACACGTCGGGAGAGAAAATTATGTACAGAAGACATAAGAGAAAGCGGGAGTGAGTTAGTTTAAAATACTTATTAGCAAAGTTGAGCTTAATGTAGGTAATCCAGGTATGATAAAATCTTCTGAAAAAGTTTCTTCATGCTCTTGAAGTTATCTAAATAGAATCTAAATAGAAAGGTAAATGTATCAATCACCGTAATTGTCTCATTTCTCATAAACGATGGTCTATTCAAGAGTCTGATATATTTAAAAGAAGCATTTACTATCGTGTATGGTTAAAAATTTGACAACATTAATAAACTTAATAAACATAAATGCAATTTAATTTAGACAGCAACAAAATTAGGATAAGTGATGAAAAGTAAACCTTTTTAAAAACCTGTGTGTGTATTTATGTTTGAATCGTAGAGGCATTGACTGAGAGGGAGCACATCGTTCGATTAGAATTAAAACGACATTCCACGTATTTTGAGTCGATCCAAATTTAAATGATCATCCACTGGCTATATTATTGGTCAAATAAAATTGGATTAAGTAGTTAAAAGATAGATAAGGAAAATAATTCGTTTAGACTGGCTCATCATGTATTATTTTATGTATGGCCAAGGTCATTACGTTTGGGACTTGGCAAGCGTTCGTTATCTTTTGTCGCATCAGCAGTGGCGTTGAGATCAAAACCGGAAGAAGAGCAGCAAGAAAGTCGTAGGAACTCAAATGCAGTTGACGGGAAAGATGGACGGAATTGAAAAATGAAGGAATGCAGATAGATGCGTGATAATAGGATCACATAGACGGCAATAAAAAAGAATGTATAAGAAATATATGATACAAATGAAATAAAAAATAATAAATTAACTCAGCCACAAGTATAACTTCATCAGCCGTGATGAAAACACGTCAGGAGAGAAAATTATGTATGGAAGGCATGAGAAAGCGAGGGGTTTTCAGCGTAAAATACTTTAAAGTGCGATTTAAATTTGAAAACAAAGGAGAAAATGAGAGGGGATGCACGAGAAAGTGAGGATCTTTATACGCTGAGAGAAATTGTGGCAAATACAACAGTAACTTCACTGGATAAAAGAGTAACTCTGTAAAATTTATGCATTATACAAAATTTGCTCAAAATTAGTGGAATATATGTTGAATGTTGGAAGCCATACAAATATTTTGAGTTCAAGAATATTTCTAAAAAATATAGAAAACGCTTGAGTTTTTTCTTATGTTGGTCGCAGCAGACGTATTGCATATATTCTGTTGGATGTAATTTTACAGTTTAATCTATTGATAAATAATGTCATTAATAATAAAATAAACCTCATGAAATTTGTTTGAAATAACTTCTATCACTTTCATGTATAACCCTCTATAAATTACGTTCTCAGATTGCCTACTCTTGCGTTAATTTCACATTATTCCAGAGCCACCTCCCACGATAAATCTACACGAAAATGCATGCAGTGATTTTTATTTTAGGTTTTATGAAATTCGAATGAAAGAGGTTTCCCTCATTTCCTGTCGTATAATTTGCTAAATACGACATTTTATATTCCATTGTCTTCTAAATTATGCTGAACTACCGCCATTAAAAGCAGAGCTACGGAGGAATTCCAACATAAGGACGTGCTTCTTCTCCGAAATCTACCCACCGAAGAAAAGGCGTCAGAAGTGAGTGGATAGGGAAAGATTGGGAGGGAAATCAATGGAATGCGTAGCTGAGGGAAGATGACGAAAGAATTTCGTGTGGGGAAAGTGAAGAGCATAAATAAGGGAAGATGGTGGAGTGGAGAGGTTTGATAAAAACGGAAAAGAGAAGGGAACATGAAAGCTGTGTCTTGAAGATGCTAGGAAAATGTGAAAATAAGGGATGATTCAGAGAGGAAATGGTGTGGAGGGGAATGGGAGGCAGAGATGGTAGAAGAATGGACAGGGGAAGAGGCAAAAACGCCACTTTTTATTGGGTAATCGAGAGAAAATGGATCGAAAGCGAAGGGAAAATATGAGAGAACGGCTCGGTCTTAGTACAGCTGCATTCGATAGACGATGGGCATTGTAACGCTAACGTTGAAGAAGATTTTGTCTTCTAAAGGTATTTTCTAAAATATTTTATCCTTATACTATTCTGGATGTACGTAAAATTGAGCTTGTGGGTATTTGAACGTGTAGATTCGCAAATGAACTACTCTTTAGTCGCATTTTATGCCATGATGCACTTACTTTGAATAAAAAATGAGTTGTGAACTATAAGGAACCTTACGTATGGAGTACGAAAATAAGTGCTAAGAATAATATTTAAGCACCTTGGATTGCGAGTATCCCTAATAAGGAAAATTTTGATAATGAAGACTCTTCCCAATTTTTCGTATTCGATAATAGCAATTTTTGGATGGTGCAGATGGAAGTATTCCCAACGCATCTAATTTTCACTGGTCAGGTTATAACTAACTGAGCGTTGAGCTAATTATTTGCCAAGTCTAGTAAAAAATGATGTGTACGAATTTCATTTTCCACTTTCCCATTGGTTTTGATTTAAACATTATCTATTCTTACAGATTTTTTCTACATCGATATTAATGACATCGCCTTCATCTCGACTCAAAAAATGGACATTAAAGTAAATACTTGTTAATTAGCGATGACAAACGTATGGTTCACATGCTTGAATTTAGATGAAGAAATTGAAAGAGAAAGAAAGAAAACTACCACGACAGAAATTTGTTGTGAGCTTAGCACCCGCCCGGAAAGTGAGAGACCCGGGTTCGATTCCCGGCTGCGGCAGACTTTTTCTCTTTCAATTTCTTCATTTATATACTTGTTTATTACCTTTCTTAACCACGCAGTAATCTGGATTCTAACATGGTCTAAGATAGCCCCCTCGCTACATTTCAATCTCAACCTATTATCTCTCAACATCGGACCCTCTTCGTAACGGTACTCACACGTTTTGGATTCCCCACTGGAATCGAACCCCTTTCCGCACTGCAGGTGAGAGCCTACCAGCATTCCCTCTTGGGAGTGATTCCGTAAGTTAACACATCATTAATAATATCATTTTTCTAAGGCATGTTTATTTCTAATTGAATATTTTACTTCAACCGATGACAAATATCCTTTATGAAAAATACGTTATATATGTGAACTGCAGATTTGTAAAGAGTAAAGGCTTTTAGGAAATCAATACACCATTAGCACATCCCACCTCTGTCACTTTTATAATAATATATATTTCTTCAGCTTTTATGAGTGACTCTTACCTAGTTAGATACATTTCCACAAAAATGCAATGTTTTTAATAAACTTATTCAAATACGTTTCATACATTTAAAAGAAAAAATATTATTATTATTTACAAAATGCGGGTAGGCTGTAAGCCTGGTACCAGTTTTTACATACTTATATACTATATATTTACACAATATACATTAAATAGATTCATAACATACACACAATACCTACAGGACAATTACATTCATAATTGCATTCATAAATAATACTTACCTGACACCTAAGTAATGCTTACATGATATAAAATGTAAATTGCTTTCCCTAGATTTTTCGGGGTTCGTGACAACCCTTTTCGGCTACCGTAGTGATCACGGGGTAAAACTCAACCGTACATCACCCTGTCAAGCAATCCCTTACTTCCTCCAGAAATCCCTACATTACTACAATGCTATACTACTACAATACCCTTATTACTACAGTACAGTGAAACATTTCTGTTTGAAAAATGTTTCATTTACAGGCCTCAAGAGTGCTCTAGGTGACTTATTACACTCAGAAATGCCTCTATTGAGGAAAGAATACTTTGCTATATCCTTCCTTTGCTGCCAAGGCTTAATGTTAATTTCATGCCTATCTTTCCCGAGGAATTTTGGTATCTGAAATGATTTCTAAATTCTGAACTGTATTTTTAAAAGCTTCCGATCCATCAATACCTGAAATATGACAAAATAGTGCACATTCTTAGATATTGATTTAGAAGCTCCGAGTTATTAGTATAATATTTCCATGCCTGAAATTCATCCCGAGGTGGAATTCCAAACGATCCCTAAAATTCGCGGAATGAAAAACGAAAGTTCCCTTTTCCCTATTTCCCCAGTTAACCTTTCCAGAGAACGTTAGTTATTCGGGGTGACCTTTGCACGTAGGTGTCTGATCGACGAGCTCAATAATTATGCCTTTCCAATCATCTGAATTACAAATCAAATTGTTGGTTTTCGATTTCATCAACCTGTGTATGGTAATGGAGTCGTTGAGGATGTATGTTCCCGCTCTTATGTAAATGGACGGCAGGAAAGAGCAAACATTTCGGAAATTCAGCTCATAAGCCATCGGACATTACGTTACAAATACCAACGCTTTCCCTCAAATTGCTATCACAATGAAATTATATATATGCTACTCCATTGATTTTATCCTGCCAACCTTGTGATGTAAATAATTGTCGGTTTTCTTATAAAATTTCAGTTACATTTGCAGCATGATGGGAACGAGAATCTTGCCAAGGTAGAGGGTGACGTAAGACAATATCCTGAAATACTCATCTTAGAATAATTTTAATCATTATATTTATATTAAACTTGCATAGTGCCCGTCCGGGCTTCCCCCGTCATCCCATCTGTCTGTCCCTCTAATTTAGGAACGGTTCCTTTCTAATGGTATAAATTAATTGTTTTGTTAATATTATAGTGCGCCATTTTCATTTTCGGAATTGCAGTGTCTATTCTTTTGTTAATTAATTTGCGTACAAATGAGCAGGATTTTATCGCACATGCGTCACGCGAACGCTAAAACTGCCGTCTATCTTTTACATTTACATTAGTACCCCGCAAGCCACCGTATGGCGCATGGAAGGGGTGTGAAAACGCCGAACCTATTAATAAACTACCTGCTTGATATTCCTTATGCTATCGGGAAAAAGAGACCATTAATAGCTATCCATTCTCGCTATATTCTTGCGAAATCTCTTTGTCGTCTGGTTTCGGAACAGACGATAAAGAGAATCACGATCTCGCGTCTTTCGTCATGCAAATCAGTACTTTAAAATTTCTGGAATAACTTGTGCTTATACACGGTAATTCTATCTTTTAAAGATTTCCAGCCGAGGGTTTTGATCATTTCTGATACACTGCCAATGAAACTGTAATCTCCCTTAACGAAACGAGCCGCTCTGCGTTGTACGCGCTCTTGCTCTATCTTATTCTTGGCATTTCCCTACATATAACAATTACTCTAATGACTTTTTAAAAGCTCACATATGTAATACGAATCTCAAGAAACATTCGAGTGACTGAAAATTAAGATAAAATTGATTGGAAAATTTCGGAAGAAAAATGAGATCGCGTTCAAATGGAATATGGCTAAAACTGTCGACTTTATTTGTGATGTATTATTCACGCTTCACTTGTTTTATTGATTATAATGGAGAGGCCTAGAACATAAATATGGTGCACTACGCATTTTTTCCCAACCTTAGGTAATTGCGTTATTAATTCTGGGAAGATGTGGCTCTTCTAACGAAACATTTTTAAGGTCATCGTTGATACAAGACTACTTCCCTCTATCTCAGATATCTCTCACTCAGGAAAGAATCTCAGTATTGCTGTTTGAAATGCATAGTCGTCTCCTTTATCCAAGTTCTGTAATATTTCCGAACCCGGCAGGACAAAGAAGCACAAACATTTCTTTTCGCTAACGTCTTCGGGAATCCCACAATCCTTGCGGAAGGAAGTTATTTTCTCCTCGAATTTGATGGCCTTATTCGTAAAAAGGGGAGAAACCAGACTGACTGTTTGAGATTCGATCTCCGCGGCAAATTGATCACAAAAAATTCGGTTACAGAAATGTGTCTCGGCGTGTAAATACCCTTGCGAAATATCTCCGAGTTTCCTCTTATTTCTGTTGCCCTCTTCGAATCCCAGCCTTTTTCGTAGTTCCAATACCACAATATTAGACATTTTTTCCCCTCCTTAAGAAAATGTACTCCTGCTTCGTGTGAGCATATAAAAGGAAAATATCTGCCGACAGAGGGAAGCACGAAAACGTTATCTCATAAACCTTCTTCTACTGACCCGTCAATTCTTGCTCGCGCTATGCCACGTATTCCTCCAGAAAGAGAAACTTTCATCTTTCTTCACCTGTCAAACTCCACCTATAACGAGTCGAGAAGGAGTTGGAAAATAAGGCGTGAAAAGCGAGAATTTTCATGCAAGAGGATTACGGAAAGGAAGTTGAGGAAGGGAAGTATTCACGGTCCTCTGCTCGTAGATGAGAAATGCGAACGAGGAGTCGCTCCGAAAGGCGTTTCGAGTAAAGGAGTGAGCTGAGGGTGGAAAAGACAAAGGAAGATCGGACGGCAGGAAGGAGGGAAATTAGTAGAGCGGCCGATACGAAATATAACCAAAGTCTCCCAAACACATCCTATTTTCAAACTGTGCTTCAGCTGGTTCCAGGGTGATTCGTCCAAGAGACGGTTCGCCCAAACACAGTCCAAAAGGGGAAATTTTCACCCAAAGACAATACGTCCAAGAGTTTTCTCTTTTTCTCCACCTCTAGTCGGTTCACCCAAGATATATTTAGCCTAAGGAGACTTATCTCTTAGAATACAGTTCAAAATGGATATATTGCCAATGGTGGGCTTCCGGATAGCCAAAAAGGCTGCGCGTTTGCCTGTAGTAGAATCATTTCAGGGTTTGATTCCCGGTTGGGTTGGGTATTACTACTTCTTTTTCCAATTGTACAAGGAAAACCCTGAAAATATTCCTGTTTTATTGTTAAATCTCAAAACACATCCGATAATGAGATATTTCTTATCTTCTTATTATTATTATTGTATAATTCCGCCGACGGATTTCACTAGCTCAGGTGGAAACGTTACATTATTCACATTCTACAACTAACACTTAAGTTCTACATATAAAAATATATATATTTGTAAATAGTCACCCCGTCCACTAACTACAATATTTTACAAAACTTCCTAATTGAAAATTTAAACAGCTACGATTTACATAATACAGTTGAATATGATTTCATGTTTACAATTTAAAAAGTTATGACTTACGTATTAAATTTTCATATGATTACAAATTCACAATTTAAGCAGCTGTGATTTACAACTATAATTTTCTACAACAGATACATCACATCTATCACATCTACAACAGCATGTACATTTAACAATCCACTTAATTACCCACTACACTTCAGTACACCACTTCTCAAATTCCTTTCATACACTAATAATCTTTCGAGCCGTCCTACTAATTATATTTCAGTTCATTTAGAGCGTTCTCCATAAAAATGCATTAGTAGTTCTACTTTGTAATTTAGATTATTTCCTTTGCGTAATTGATCTAAACAATGACCGTCCAACACATTCCGGATGAATCTATGAAAAACCATTTGGAAAAACCCTATTAGATTAAAATATCCCTTGCCTCATAAAGGTCAGCGGACTCGTTCGAGTGGAAAGTTTTACTTGATAATTAGCAATGATTGAATTAGTATTGATTTTATTTCAAATTATTATACATATGTGATAAATTTATTTTAATTTCTTTATTATTCGTATTTGAAGTTTTGGAATATTGCGGAGTGGTATCCTTGGCTGATAATATTCTAAAGAAGTCTCAAAGACATCACACGTAAATTACGCCGGTTATAGCAAGAAAACGTTATAAAAAAATTGCCAGAGATGAGATTGAAATTGTAAAAAAATAGCTCAGGTTTGTTAAGAGAAACTGAAAGAAGTTTTTTATAAAGAACAAGTTGAAAGGTCGTATATTACATATAACTTATATGTAATAAGAGGTAGAACTCAGTAAAAGTGAAGGAATATACTTCAATTGATAAAGTTTACGTAAATATAATGAAATGGGAGTATCGTAGAATGTGCAGCGACAAAGGAAAAGAATGGACAAAAGTGGAAAAGGGCGTGGTGAATGAAGGAGAGGAAGGGACGAGATTTGGGAGGGGATAGTTTACAGGAGAGGGAGAGTTGCAAACGTGAAAGGAATCCGCTTGGGGTGCTTCAATGGAGAATGGGGAAGGGGGAGAGAGTTGAGGAAGTTTGTGAGGTTGAGAGAGAGGATTGGAGGAAGAGGAGAGAGGACACAGGAAGCTACCACAGAGAGAAGTAATTCATGAGAGACGTTGTTTCGCGAAATGATTATCTATATCGCTAATACTTTGATGATACCGTAAGTGGAATAGTCTGACGGTGTTTGATCTGATCTTGAGGTGCAAAAAGTACACTACAAGCCAAGCATTTTACATTGATTTACTTTCTTTTCCCTTTTGTGAGAATACATTAAATGACTGCTTCGTATTTCAAAGTTTTTATTACTGCTCATTGTTCAACCGAATATTTTAGACAAGATAAATATAGATTTCCAAGGACTTCAAGTTAATGAAACATATTACTATCGATTTTCATGACCATTCATTCACAGCTACAGTTTCGAAAGCGACAGCTAAGAGAGATAACCCCGTTCAAAAAATAAACAGTAACCAGCAACTATATAGTTCAAAAGATCGACTCATTTCCAGACATGATCATTATCACCTGTAATACCTTTGATATCGCCATCGTCGACATACGGACCGTTAATGATAACGCGAGATAAATTTTCACTCTCGGACAAGATCCAAGCATGCAATAAAGCCGAAAGCGCGAACTGATCAATGGGAAAGAACTCCTACCGAATCCCCATAAAAGTCTTACTAAGTCCACCGTTTAAAGGCTACCGTTCGAATTCACCCCCCCCCCCCTCCCCCCCAATGCAATGAAACGATCTCACCTCGTTTCGAGTCAATTGCTGTGCGAAAGCATAGAGAGAAAGGTCGAGCGTAGAGTATTGCGTAGGGAGAGGAGCGCGCGTTGAAGAGATTGGGATGCGTTGGGATGAGGCCGCGGTGGGCGTCGGCTGTTCTTGGGGCACGTGCGGACTTGGGGGCGGGTACGGGTAGGGGAAGGACAGAGGGGTTTCATTCATTGATTTCCATCGCGAGCAGGTCTGCCAACGTTCCCGCTATGTGTAGAGGCGGTACCCAGCCAAAGGCCAAGGTTTCCCTCACATGGCACATCCAAGCAGTGGAGGGAGAGTGTGGACAGGTGAGGCTGGAGAAAGGGAGAGAGAATTATCGGACTACTGAGAGGAATTCCGGTAGAGAATGAAGTTAACGTTTTCTGAACAACTGATTCTGCGATACACATGTCAAATTAATCAAACTTTTATGGGTTCTTTTCTCTTTCCCACTTCTTTAGAAGGCTTTGATGGTGAGAGAGGATTGTTAAACGAAAAAGAAAAAACAAGTGCGGGTGAATTAAGACGGGGAAAAGGTGCTGCTTTTATAATTAAAACTTTATCGAAGGAATAATTGCCCCATCTTGTTTTATCTAGTCGAGAAGATGTAAAAATTTTATTTTATAAATATTTTGATTGTTCAGAATAATAAATAAGATATAAAATTTTAATTTCGAAGCATGAGATCTTTTGAGGTTTCTCTGTGACTTGAAAGGAAAGGTCTTCGAAATTTCTCCTGCTTCTAATATTTTTCTATGTATTCTGTTTCTTTAGAACATTTTGCAGATCCACCAGTTATTTAGAATCTTGATAACAATTTTATATTTATTCAAACAGTGTAAATCTAGAAATTAATATCATGCCATAGACCTCATATGTGTAAAATGTCCTATGGACGTCCGAATAAATATGTTTGATAAACTTTTATAAGGAGAAAATACGTGAGATAAATGTAGTTCATTATAAACAAATCATTAGATAAAGAAAGTCTACTCGCAGTTACCCAAAAGTCCTCTTTAGAAACAAAATGTAAGACACATTAGTATGTATAAGGAGAATTTCATAAATGGAATATTATGAATGGAAATCATAACCGGGTATAACGTAAACGGAGCATGTGCGGCTCTGTTAAAATTAAATATCACGACCTTTATGAAGGATATTGGTGATTTCTCAGTAGCTATATTTTTATTTTCTGTGTACTGTGTGGGTAGATGCTTTGATATTAAGAGATGATCAATAGGAAATGTTTCACTCCATTGAAAATTTATTTTGGATTATCTAATCAAATTGCTTACGTTGGGTATACTGATACAGATATTGGTTCATATGTTTATGGCGTATTTTTTATCAAAGTTATATAAATCATCATGGTAAAATTTGATAATTCATTATTTCAGTTAAACATCATCTCAGAGGCCGTAATCTTAAAATCTTATTATAACATTTTAGAATTTTTAAAGCCAGAAGAAATGTTAATGTTAAAATTAGGGAATCGTTTTCGACGGATATTATATTAAAGGAACGACTTCACAAATGTTAATCAACTACAAAATAATATTAACTAACACGATGTTTTAAGAAAGTTTTTTTCGTTCCGTTCCATATTACTTTGAAAGTAAAAAAAATATACATAACTGAATTTAATTTTAAACTACAAAAAAGGCGGTGCATCTAACATCTGGTGGCAACATCGGGAACCGCTAGGGACAAGTAGCGCCAGGTGGCTAGAAGGAGAAATACCTTCAAAAGAGGGGCGCGTTTGAATGACACAATAGAGTCACACCTTTAAGATAGAGAATATTATGTATAATAATTTAAAACTTAAAGTCGTTTAAGTATATAATTGCCCACTATCCACTGGTTTGAAACCTATATAATCTAAACAGAAAGACATCGCCTGTGGCATTTAAATCTCTAAATTAAATATTTCTTTCGATTCTATTATAATTTTTAACTAAATTGAAAGGTTATCTTGCTGTAAACTTGGGTCTTACTATTTTTTCGACGAGATTTTTCATAACCATTTATATAATAAAATATCTCAATGTCATTTACTACCAATTAGCCATAAATGTATCAATGTATCATAAATTTACTCAATTACAAATTTTTAAATTACGGAAATGCTTAGTTCATTAACATTTGTCATTATCATATCATTATACTGAATCTATAAGGAAAAGGAACACGGCTGTTGTAAGACATCTGAGTCAGATAATAGCTCCTAATAGCCGTTGTTTGCGTGCAAACTTAACCGTTGAAGAGTTCCCACCAGCGGGGGTTGGGGTTCTCCGAGGTCGCGCTTGTAAGCAAGTATTGTTCTCGATACGTATTTCGACAACTAAGCTGCCATCTTCGGGAGAGAAGAATAACTGTTAAGTTATTGCAGCCAAAGGCCATCAATGGTTTTATCTGATAGTACTAATACTTAATATTATTTGAGTTTATGAATTACTGTAGATATTATAAAGACTCTATCATCAAGTTAGATTCAGATGTACAAAGTATATCCGCAGGATGCCATCTCTTATTGTAAAAATAGACGCAGTCAAGAATAAAGCACTCACTCTCCGCCTTAAAAAATGCTATTTACGGAGCGATTTCGTCACAATTGCGTTCCCAGCATGTCTTTCATTCTTAGTGAAAACCCGTCCCGGAAGTTGTCAAGGGCTTCCCGCACGTGCGCTTGGGTCCGGTACCTCTTCTGCGCATGTGCCGGAGTAAGCCTTCCATTCATGGTCCAAGCATTTTGCCTCCGCCCTCAAATTTCAAAAGATTGAACGCTTAACGCCGAGAGGCTGCCTTTTCGTTGCGATTCTCAACATCGGATGGCGCCTACGTCCACGGCGAGTTGCGTCATCTGCGAGTACACTAGCGCCGCCCTCGGCGAGAGCATAAACTCTCTGGTCCATCGTATAGCTGCTGTGGTGGAAAGAGGGAGGAGAGGGTTGTGGAACGAAGGAGGGGAAGCAGGCAGAGCAGATAGTTTTTGTGGAAGGACAGGTCAGGGTATGAAGTGCGGGGGTGGAAAGAAAAGGCAGATGCTGGAACTGCCATGTCATGATGGTTCCAGAATATCCCGGCGAGATGGCAGGAAGAGACGGACGGATCTCGTTTGAGGAGGATATTCGACCAGTCTTCATAATTTAATTATTTGAAAACATTCCAATTTAACAGCAGCCGTTTGCTTTTTATACCTTTTACTAAGGTTTCCCAATGTCCGTTCAATGAAAAATTACCTTTTATGACAGTTTTATATAGATAATTATCCACCTATTTTGCTTAATTTAAGAATTAAAACGGAATGTTGAATTGTTATAAATGTGACTTTCTACGGTATCGATTACTTAAAAGACCAAACACGGAAAATACTTGATGATACTGAACATGCTGTTGACCTCCAGCTCTTCAGCTAAAACCACGCTGGACCACATGCATTGCCGAAAAAAATCAATAGGATTCAGATTCATTCATGAGATCACCAAAAACGTTAAAGAAGAGATGACCTTCCAAAAGAGCAGATAAAGTGGGTGCATCCTTGCGATTAGATAACCCGCTAAACGACGATGCATTGCTGGTCACATCACATGAGGATACAAGTTTTGCTTTTGCTGCTCAATGCTTTTTACACTCAAGCTTTGTAGAACTGTTATAAGACAGTCATTTTAGCCCCTTATTATGTGGTACAACTGTAATAAACTCATAAGAATCCTTCGTTTGTGCAGGCGACTGTCTTAAGTTACTGCCAGACCTTAATTTTCTTATTTTATATTAAGAAAATTTCCCAATAGCCAATGTTCATGTTTTGTTGGCATACAACTATTCAATCAGTAATGACCATTAAGTATAAAATATAACATTGTTAATAAAACAGTAAGCTATTGAGTAGAACTGTTCGTTACTATGTTACTCTGTAAATATTTCTTTATTTTCGAATTTATAATATTCATTTTGTTTGCTCGGATTTCTTCACTTTTCTCCTTACTGAGAAAATGCGTATTTCCATTCACGGATTTCTTCTTCGTTATCCGCAATCTGCATTGGTTTCTCTATAAGCTGAATCTTTTCCGTCTTCCTTTTTTTTCATCTTTTTTCCGTTCTTTCTGCGTTAATGTACCAGCTTTATTCGAAGATAGCTGGAAGAGAATGTTATAATAATGGAACTCCATATCTATGAATATATGACACTTAAAACCTATCAAACGTCCTAATTTCATCCCGTTCTAGCGGTTTCTTTTAGATTCAAATCAGTATTAATAAGTGTTCGCAACTGTCCAATTATTGATATTCATTACCGCCATCCGATGATAAGTAATACAGCACTTTTACAGTTTCTTTTGATTTTAGGACCTTTTACAATCAGGAGAAAAATGTTAAATCGCTGCAAAAACGCAGATACTATGCTTTAATTCATTTCCATTTAAATTAGTTGTACACATTATATATTTATGAAATAGTTTTCAATATTTATGAACAAAGAGAATGTAATCTGACTACCGAAGTATTCTTCTTAGAAAATATGAAATCGCAACAGCATATATTCGTTTTCAAAAATTAGTTATCCTACTTCTGCTAACATTATACTTCTTCCTGCCAACATGCCATCCGCCCTTTCGTAATTCGTATTTTTTATCTGTTTTCCCGTTCATTGCTAATCCCATCCTCCCTCTTCTTCATCCCTCACTCCTCATTCCTGCTCTTCACCTTCTCCTCATCTCTCTCCACTCTCCCTTTCACCTCTCCCTCTGTCTCTTTCTCCCTCCTTTTCTCTCTCTATATCCTTCTCTCTCTGCGCTTGATGAATCGATTGCACGCTCGTAACGATTCCGGAAGCGTGCGTGCTCGCCTGTATTTTTTATTTCGGTGTGCTAGTGTGCGTGTCGACTAAAGGATAGCCATTCCAGGTTCTGGTTGAAGAGGGGAGATTAAAGACCACGTAGAGAAATATGAGCGAACGTCATAAACGCGTGTTCGTCCGAGAGAATTAGGGAAGTAAGAGAAAATGAAGTACCAACTTTGAAAGGTTAGGCATAATAGTTCCCCTAGCGAATATGAACCTTGCTTACCTCGCGCTAGCTTAACTAGTCAGAGGATAGGCCAAGCACTAATGAGCAATGGATTTGGAGACTAAATTATTGTAAAAATCATCTCCTCTTAGGTGGAGGAATATGTATTTTAAAATCAGAAAGGTCGGAGATGAAAATTGGGAGCAGTGTCAGCCTAAGGTATCAGGAGTGTATACAAATGCCACTGGAAGCATAAAATACACCAAGTATTGTTCTCGATACGTATTTCGACAACTAAGTTGCCATCTTCGGGAGAGAAGAATAACTGTTAAGTTATTGCAGCCAAAGGCCATCAATGGTTTTATCTGATAGTACTAATACTTAATATTATTTGAGTTTNTTTTGAAGTTAGAGGATAAATATAAAATAAAAAATCAACTTCTTTTTATAAGTATCCAAGTTAGAGATAAGAATAAAGGCAGCGATGGTTGTAAGCGAAACGAAAGGGACAGTGAGATATCGTTTAAAATGCGTTAATCTATAACTGCAAAATCTTTCATAGCGTAATTGTTTATTATTATTATTATAGCTTTACCAAAACTAGAAACCAATATTCGTTCTAACAAAATTAATCATGATATTAGTCATGCTTCTATGATGGTACAAGAAAAAGAGTTGGTCTGTCTGTAAATATCTGTATACTCCATGTTAGTTGTTTTGTCTTTTCAAACGCATGCAATCCATGTCTATCGTTCAATATAGAGTAAATATGAGTGACATTGATACCTATGAAGAAAACTTGTGACGTGTGAAAAAGGAGTATATCTGTCTTTAAAATTAGAGGATTGGTCCCAAACGCATATTTTTCACCAATTTCGTATAAGAAATTTCATTTCTGAGCGCTGATTTTTTTGTTAATTCATTCATGGCTCCACTGAATCCTCCTCAGTTTCGATGATCCTTGAGGGATTCGAAAGTCATGAAATATTGTAGTATTGTGAAACTGGAGTAGAGCATATTGCGTTGCAGATCAGATTTAATGAAAAAAATACGATATATATGCCAACTCATTGAAGGCATTGAAGTTCTACTGTCTAAATCAGGGCTGAAACTTGATCTTCAGGAATGTGATATTCAGTAGCAATCACATTCCTCGTTTTACAAAAAAATATCTTTCAGCTGTTGATTTGGTAAGAATAGAAGTTAAGGTGACGGATTCCTGTCTGTAAACTCCTCTCAGTCGCATGATTTTCAAAGGCACAGCTGCTTCTTTGCCTTTGAAAATTATCTCTTTGAGAAGCAAAATAGAGACACAACTTACTTATTCTTTATATTACGCTAGTAGCTGAAAAGGAACACCTTTCGATGAATCCATCCGCATTAACGTTGCTGCCACCGAAATAATATGCCATTTTTTTCAATCTTCCTCCCTTGAAATTTATGATAATGAGTGATACAAAGGAAATTTTAGTATTCGTATAATTGAGATTTATGCAGTAAATTGGCGCAGCTTTACATTATCGACTTAAAGAATATATGCCCTTATAATTAAAAAAAAAACAAAGCAAGGAATTGTGTTACATAGTTCTCCTGAACTAGGTTCATTAGAAACACTTTCGTGAATGAGTACAGCTGGAAAAAGTTTTAATTTTTACATTTTGAGTAATAACACATCCTCCGAAAAATGTCAGAAATAAATTGCTAAGAAAACACTCGTATTTCCAAAAACATAAGTATATAATGTGATGTTGTGGTAATAACTCAGTCTTATTCATAACATCCTCTTGATTTTGTCATTGGTTCTCCCCATGCCCTTGGAAGAATTTCAGTCTCAAATATTTTGGGCTTCTTCAAATTCTTACCGCAAAAACGAGCGAACAGTCAGCGCCACACCCTTTGCTGCGTTCAGTTCTCCAACTCCATGTAGTTCTTTCCTGGAAAGAACCACAGGTGGCGTTGAGAAAGCCGAAACTGAAAGTACTCTTGTATATTTATTGCACTTCGCAATGCATTGATTTCTCATAGATATGTGTTAAATTTTCGTAAAATGAGCTCATTGACTTTTTAAAATAGGAATTTTATAATAGGTATCAATGAGAAATTGAGTCTCGAGTTCAGCTCATGTGTAGTTTTATCGCTCTAATAACTACTGCAGAAAATACAAAAGGTAATCCAGTTACGGATCGTCAGAAGACGTTTAGATTTTATGACGGTAACATAGGATGAGTGTAAACTCGTGGGAATGGAGACATCAATGGGTAATGCGGTCGTTTCCGCGCAGGCGCATGAGAACTAAACTAGGCAACAATCTCTTAGATGCAGCGTGTCCCCAACACAAGCACACCTAATGGATCCTAGGATTACGTGGAGCAAACGGAAACAGAACTTAAAAGAGACGGAGATATCGAATCTTAGTACCGAATTCTGGCATGAATGTTTCATTTCCGCATTCATGTTACGCTAAGCTGGCTCTCGGGTCTAGATGCACTCTGACGTATAGATCACGTGCTGCGTGTTGCCGTTCGTCAATACATAAAACCTCTCCCATTCCAGACAACTCGCCCTCTTTCGTTTCCCTCTTGTCTGCTTTTCTTACCTTTTCCCCCCTCGCTATTCGCTCCTATTCTTCTCTTATCACATTCTCCACTCTTCTCGATAAGATCTCCCTTTTCCGCTACTGTTTACTTTCCCATTCCGATCTACCTGTTCCCTCTTTCACTTAATATTATGTATACAACTATAAACGAGTGGAACAGTTTACCCTCGGAAGTCTCTCAGCCTTATCCTCATCGGTAATGCAGTTTCAGGGTAGGTTGTGTTTTCATAAATACTTATATGTATGCAAAATGATAACCTTTGGCAATCTGAGTGAATAAACCATTTTTAATATCTACCCAACGAGTATTTTATCAAGAGAGTATGTTACATTTATACGTGAAATATGTTTGTTATCTATAATGTATTTATACTAATCTGTATATCCCGAGAGATACTTCCTATTAGTTTATTGAATATACCACGATTTTGATGCATGGATTGGTCATCATCGGCCTAAGATAGCCTACTTTTACTCGTTTATTAATATTAATAAATTTTCCCCATCTTTCTCTGACATCCCTTTTTATACTTCTCCGTTGACTTTTTCATACTTTTCAGCAACCTTATTCCCCTGTCTTCCTCTCTCACTGATTTAACATACCTATACGTAAAATTTAGACACAAAAAGACATCTTTGATGTCTCGCCGAGTATTAACCTACCTCAGTCTTACTCAATTTTATAATCCTCCAGATACTATCATTCACACTCATCCTTTATTGTTGCCATTTTCTCGATCTCTCCGTAACCCCGCATTCACATTTCCATCCTTTCATCTTTTCCCAGCTATTGGAGTCGAATATCCGAGTCGACTCGCGAAACAGCGACGTATGAGAAGCAAGAGGCACCGCTCCGAAATGTTATTCCATTTTAAAAGCTCCCGAGAACAAATTTCCGACGGAATAAAAAGGAGAAAAAAAATTCCGTCGGTCTCTCGCTCGGTAGCGGTAATAACGTCGATGAAGCTTAAAATGGTGGGAGATCCACTTTAGTGAAGCAATTATGCAGGTTCCCCAGAACAGCCAATAGAATCTTGGAATCGGGTGGGAGGCGGGGAGGGATGGGAAGGGGGATGCGAATTCAGTTCAGGGGACTTTCACGACATAGCAGCGCCGCTCTCACGAAACAAAAGCGCGAAGAAATTCTCGCCGCGAAAATAAGTCGCGATTTCGGCATTTCATCTCCTCGACTCTCTTCCCGTCCCGGACGAGGACGGAAATATCGGATTAGTTCGAGTTTTTGAAAATCCTTTCCTTCCCGAACTTGTTTACCAACCCACGTGGTTTACTTAACCCCGAGTGGCTGTCGATAATTGCTCAAAATCCTCGGGCGAGGGGCGCGAACGATCGATCGGAAAGTTTCTAAGGAAATAAAAGAGTGATAAAGGAATGGGAGGTCGACGCATGGTGTCAAGGTCGTCCTTCCCTTCGCTCTATTTCGGCATTCTTCCGCCAAAAGGGATTTCGAGGGGTGCTTCGATGGCACCAAAAGGACTTGGAGTCTCAAAATAATTGCGTCCTCCTTACGGGGCTGTAAACAGTGTTGAAGCTTAATTGAGATCTTGGGCGAAATGGAAAATTCTTCCGTTTCTCCAATCCGCGGGGGTTTGTCGCCGAGAAATTCTGAAAAATAGAAAAAGCGTAATTTTAATTGAGACTCGTGCGGCAATTTAGAATGCGACCGCAGTAGCGTAATGAATAGGAAGACCGAGACTCTCGAAAATCCTACAGTACCTCGATATTTTTCTCTCCAGTCCTTCCAGTGTTACTAATCGGATTGAAAATTCGTTTGTCTGTGAAAAATAAAAGGCAAACATTTTCCTCGGTGATGAAGTTTTAATTGAAAATGACTCTATCTTATTAAGCAAATAATTCTTTTCTTCTCATCTGTTCTGTTACCAGTGCACACGAGAGAGGCAATGATATTTTTAAATGTCCACCATTCTTCATACTCAAGCCATTGTTTTCATGTAATCTTTTTTTTTCGGAAAAGGAACTTATTCAGCGTTATTTTATCATGCATAGCTCTTATAAAATGCATCCCATAGATATACGTTATCCTTAATAACCAAACGGGTATTGAATTCAAATACTCCAGCAGAGGAAAATTTTCTTCCTCGGATTATCCCATTCAAGACAAGGATTAACTCCGTCCCGAAAGACGAAATCACGCGGAAGTAATCCGGATTCCGAAAAAATTAAGCGGAAATTTCCCAATGAAATACACTCCAAAAGAATCCCAAAAAATGCGACTCGGGCAATCCAGTCGAAAAGTGCACCAGAAATATAATTGAGGGAACACGTCCAGAATTAGGCCAATCCTATTTGCGTCCGGCAGATATGAAAAACCACTCCACGCTCATTCATCGCTTCCTGATTTTTCCATATTTTTTCCGCGATGGCTTCGCGAAGGGCTACAAAAATATGCATTCCATTCGAGAGAAATGTACGAGAAAGAGTTTCTCAAGGATCCTCATCCCTCCCCTTAATAGTCCCATTAAGAATATCGATCGTCGCCGCATATGGAAAAATGAGTATAATTCATCTTCGGAGAGAGGTTTTATTTTCGCCGGCCGAAAAGGCGCGTGATCTTGGTTCTGCTCTCTATCACCCTCCCCTCTGCCGCCCTCCCTCTCGTGTCCGTGCGTCTGATGCCGCAGGCACTCCGGGTACAGGCTGGAGGGCCTCCCGGTCGAGCTGGCGGCGAGGGGCCCGCCCACTCTGGAGTTCCCGGAATCAATACCAGAGCAGAACCCGCAGTGGGGCAGCGAAAGGGGGCTGCCCCCGAGCGACACGAAGGCCCACGCTACCACCACCCTTAACGTGTCGCGGGAGAAAAGACACGCGCCTCCTCCCACTCCCTTCTTTTGTTGCCTATTCCTTCCTCGTCAGAAAAAGAAACTATCCTTAGCACTTCCGTCCTCCCCCCTCTCAACCTCCCCTCCACTCCCATTTCCATCGCGGAGTGTGGTTCATTAAAGCGGAGCTGCAACAACGGGTGCCCTCCCTATCCCGCAAAATCAACCCCTATCCCTCCATCCAAGGAGGAATTTCCACCCCCAAAAAAAACACCCTCTCCAAAACCCTTCCGCCCTAGCTAAAACACTCACGCACTAACCCTACCGAACCGTATAAAGATTAGGGGTCGCCTTAGGAAAGGGTGAGTGTCCCCTTCCACACTCAATCTGAGGATTGTTCCTTTGCGAAGCATGCGTTCAATTAATTTGTCGCACCGAATATCTGGTTGGGTCCCTTCCGTCTTATCTCCCGCCCCTCATCTCCCTTTGGTCTCCTTCTCTTTACTCTGGATCTTCGCTCGGGCCTTAACTTTGCTCCTCTATATCCTCTACCTTCCGCTCTTTTGACCTTGCCTTCATTCGCTTTGATTCCCCAATTTCTCCATTTTCGACGCCATTAATGAAAGCTTAAATTTTTGCGTGGCTGGTAAGCAAACCTAGATCTTCTATGCGATTGTGCTCGAAGTAGCGGTTACTTATATTGTAAGTTTTCATCTTCCTTTTCAATTCAACACACCCATCCCAACCAAGTTACCAAATGTACTCCTTACATTTCCAGAATGCCTTTTTACTCAGATCCACCATGTATTTATCCTTTTTTTTAAGGTCTGAAACGTAATAATATTACTTGGCCAAGGGCATTCATGCAGTACAAGTTAAAATATATTGCATATATAATTGTAATATCATTTATGTAAAACACAGCAGCAATATTTCGTTCTTTCCACCGTATGTAGTTTTTCTGCCGATGAATACTAACAGACATCGCATATATTTATATTGACTATATATACGATGCATTTGTATCATTTATGACAATTTCTCTCCGTATACTGTGAATGTATGCATAAGTCTATTATTTCTCTGAATTGCATATTAATTTGTAGTGGTTAAATGTAGGTATAAATTTCTAATACTTTATTATTTACTCGTGTTTTCACTACCTTTATCCCCATTTTCATTTTGGTGTTTACCCGCACAGTGTGCGTTCACCTGCGTTCTTTGGCCCTCAGTTTGGAAGGTTCTCCCAGTTTTTTCCAGAGAACCTCTTTTTTTCTGTTTCATATCGGAGTAAGATACTCTTATGTATTAAACGATGACGTTTAGTGATAGAGAGGTCCAGTTTGGCCTAACTTCGTCTTTATAAAGACTTAATCCATTCTAACTTCTGGCATAACTTCCAGAGTAGATCGTAAATCATTATGGTCGATCCATTTTATGAGCTCCTCCTCCAAAAAGTTCAGTAGACTTGCAGTTAAACCATTTTCGTAAATTACGCATCTAGAACATTCTTCTTCTGCCCTTTCTGGATAATCTTTGTGGTTGATATTTAAGTCTTTTAATCTAAAATGAATTCTTTTTCTATAGTTTCGAGTATTGTTCTATAGATGCTCTATAGATTTTTTGCCTCATTTCGATACAGCTAATTATCTCTTTTCGTTATTATTTGTTTTTTTTGTAGAGAAAATGTAGAGAATAAACTCATTCTGCGGGAAAATGCCAGCACAAGAAGGGGCGAATAACCTAGTAAACACAGAGATAAGAAACACTCTAAACAGTGAATGAATTATGTACATTAAAGAATAGAAATAAACAATGTATTGCTTCTCTTCCCTTTCAGTTTCTATTCTCAATTATCCATCCTCTCCTTTGAATGGACTTGAAAGTCTAGGCAGTCCCCTTTATTAAATTCGTTAGCCATTCTCTTCTCCTTTTCCTCTTTCTATCTCTAATGGAAAGAGCGACGCGAGCCTATTTCCTTTTCCTTCCCATCTCTTTCTCTTCTTCACTTCTCCTTCATTCTCTTTCTCTTCTTATAGCTTCTTCCCTCTATTATGCCGAGGGAGCGAATTAAAGGCACGGGATGGGACATGTTTCCGAGGTCGTTTCCTTGGATTACCCGGAATGAGATAAAGGGTGAGGAAGCTGTGATACAGAGGGATACATGGATAAGAGGGACTCATGGATGTGAGGGAGGTGGAAACCGTCATGCAGGAGATTCGAAGTGAAGAATTTTCGATAGATCCGCCTCTGTTTATTCCTTTTAGGGATATGTAGTATTATTGCGCACAACCCTGGAAATGCTTTCGAAAACGGTAGACTAGATGCGGAGTTTGTAGAGACGATCTTGCAGATAAGATAACTGTCTGCCGGAAGTTCGGATTTTGCTAATCCTTTGCAGAGTCGCTCGAGGCTGTTTCGCACTTTCGATTTCTATTTGCTCTACTCATTTAACAGTTTCCTGATCGAGGATACGAGTAGACGGAGATCTCCCTGCTATTTTTGCTAGTTTGCCTAAATAAAATGTCCCCAATAATGCGATTAGTATTTTTATTTTACGATTAGCTTTATTTACCATTTTATTATTTGAAATATTACATCCATTATATACAATAATTTGATCAAAATGTGCATCAGTGGGTAAGAAAAGATTTCTTTACTATCTTTGTTATGTTATCACAATACTAATGCCCCAAAGTAAATCTGCGATTAATATTTCTAATTTAAGATTAGTCCTCTTAACCATTGTATTATTTGATATGTTATGTCCATTATAAATATGATGATGATGCTGATTTCATTTTCTTTGCCCTCCGCATATTATACATTTTCCAAAATTAGTGAATTACTTCTATCAATATGGAATTGTATCTACAGAATGTAACTTTTCCTAGCTTCAAGATATCTGAGTAGAAAATGCTTCATTCAATCGAAACTCTTTTAGAGATATTTACATTACAACAATAAGTATAATGCACCACTTCAATAAATAACCGCTTAGAATATTATAACCTACAATCCATAGCTTTCTATAATTTGAACTAATTAAGAGAATACATCTTTAAACCAAAAGAAACGCAATTATTTACATATATTTCTTGGAAATACGTACGTATCACTTTCAGGGTAATCAAACTAATGGTCTGGAATTTTAAAATGGTCCTGCTTGAGATCCTGTCCTCACATCGAATCCTAGTACATACTACTCATCTAATGATAGCCATTTTATAAATTATATATATATTTAAATCATTATTTATCACAATTTTATTTTATATATTATTTAACTGATATATCTATTTTATTCATTGACTTTCTTTACATCAGAATCTTTATCGCCACATTCAACCAGCGTTTTCTACCTCCTTCTCTCCCTGTAGTACCAATGATACACTCGTAATGCACTATCTTTGTCACCCTACATCCGTATTTTCTTTTCGCGACTTCAACATAAGTGAAAGGTATCTTTTGTATGAATGATACAGGTTTGATAATTGTTTCCGTGAATAAAAGCAAACTTAGTAGCTCAAATTATTATAAAGAATAGTTTTAAACAAATACGGAATATAACGAGACAAGAGATAGAATTTATAGAGTTTTCTGCTCCCTCATTTCCCCATAGCTTACGACGTACAACACACGTACATAAACCCACGATCCGAGCATTATATAATCAATTACAGAAGGAAATCGTATGCACATCTCTTTCCCTATGCAGCTGGCGTATCTCCTTCACATGATGAGGCCCTCTATCTCTCTTCCGTCATAGAATCCCCGTCGAGCGAGAATCCCTCCAATTAAAAATAGCGCGGAGCGAGGAGTTCAGCTTTTTTATCCGCTTCGGACCTTTCTCTCTTTCGTTCCCGCAATCCAATGCATAAAAACAGCTGAACGTGGTCAAGTGTTTTTAGAGAGCGCTTGGTTCGGCCGCGGACTCGAAACCCAATTCGAATGCTTTCCCTCGTCCACTTGTGCCTCGCTGTTGTGTCCTCAAGAGGCTTACGCTACGTTTCCTCTCCGACGAGAAAGTCACGTGAATAATGACGTATTTCGTGATGCAGGCATAGGTTTTCCTTTGAGTCTTTTGTAAAGCGGTGAGCTAGTGAGTGAATAACCTTTCGCAAGGTCTTAACGTCTCCGTCCATTTACTGATCCGTACGCCACGAGGTCGAGCCTAAGAGGGGATAAGGTGGCTTGGACGAGTAAAAATAATCCAGGGATCATTTAAACTCATGCCCCGTGAACTTGGGGTCGTGAAAAAGATGAGCCTTTAAAGAATTTGCTATGGGTGGATTCTGTTTTTTTAATGACCGTTTTCTGTTGCATGTTTGAATAGGATTAGAACTTCCGAAAAGTCTTCTCAGAGTTAATCGTTTCTCCCCCAAAAACTTGGAGAAGATGACAAGAGTACGATGTATAAGCAAGTTTTATCTTCTGAATTTGAAATTCTTTTTTATCCTTTTGCGTCATTGGGAGCTTTCAAAATCTTCTGACAGTAAATGTGTCGCCTCTTGCGGTAGCTTTAACGTCAATTACTTTTATTTGAGAGGAAAATCGAGAAGAAGAATATTATTGATAGAATATTATTGATTCAAATTTCATATCGGTTTCGACATACCTGAGTGAAAAAACCGCTCGTCAAATCAAATAGTCAGACGAGTTACAATTGATATTTACATAGCAATTAAACAGTCATTAGGACTTTCGGTTGGTACGTGCAGAAGAGCTTCTTAGCCCAAACATTTTAAGTTAAATCTAATATCAGTGAAGTTATAACGCTATCTGATTCGAATTCTTGGAAAGTTCACGAATAAACAATACGAATAAACTGTTACAATTACTATCGAGAAGTAATTACTTAATTTAAAACATCGCATGCGAAAGAAAATTGCATATGCATAATGATGGAATACAATTTATCAAAGAAGAATATCAAACAACTTGTTTGCTTTCAAAACAACGCTGTAAATTTCAACAATGATTTCAGGTAAAACAAAAACCATGACCAAAGAAGTACTACTTCAGTGCATTCGAAAGAAGACAGAATAGGAGCACTGATTCAACCCTTAGACTACGCAAAATATCGATTTTTTTCCTATAAGATACATGCAAATTGTTTATTTCTTAACGATTTTTAGTTGAACCATTTTTCTTCTAAATGAAGTAGAATTTTTTTGTCTCATATTCTTATACGTTAACCATTTTTCGTCTAAATGAAGTGAAAATTATTTTTTTAGTCTCATATCCTTATACGTTAATTGTGATGTGCATGTAAACGAGATTATATTCCGTGAAACACAGAAATAGGCCAAAATCGTCAATAGACGATGGGAACAGTTAACGGGTTAAGGATGACATTCTAGACTACCTGGTGTAGAAATCAATATCTCTGATCTTCCGTAGGCAATTCGTTCCTGGGCGTTTACTCTTTTAACTTTCTTTCTATCTTTCTAAAATTCTCGCAGAGAGATAAAGTAGGAGACTTATTGTAAGTAAAACGTTTTCAATAGCCGGAAGCGTTGCTAAACTCCATCGCAAATGATAACCTCCATCTCTAGAACTTCAAGCTTTTAAGTAATTGCTTCGCCAGTTACTCTTAACAATAGTTCTTAATTAATCATAATGAAAGTAAACTTTGTCATAATAAAATAAACAACTTCTACTCAAAGACATCTGCAATTATATTATATTGCTTTAATCATTAACAGCTTGGACACAATTCAATTCCCTCTTTAAAATTTTTATATGGAAAAAATGTTTCCACATTTCTAAATATGAACACTAACTTAAATCCCTCCAACTGTGCCATCCACAAATATCGGCCTTAATTTGATAATCAAATGAATATCTGCAATTCATATTACTGAGGTAATGAACTTGTAATATTAACCATTTACAAGGTGACCACTTATTTACTAGATAATAACGTATTGATGCTATTATCAATACAAGAGGCCCGATATATCTCCTTAAAATTTTCATACTGATACTAAAGTAAAAATAAATTGTGTAAATGAGCATTGTATTCTCCTTCTCAGTAAAAACAATATCAGTAATTGATTCATATTATGCCTAAAATGTACCTTTCTGCTAAATCCCCAGATAAGCAATTATGCATACAATAATATTTCACTATATCAATGATAATATAATTATACCGAAAATACGATCTTCAATGTGCTGGAAAGACAACGGAACAAAGAAAGAGTAACTTTCTGTATTGAAAAAGAAAACTAAAGATTAAATAATTTAAACAATAATAACATTTTATTCGTAAAGTGCAACCAGTCTTCCAATTTCAGGAGAAAAGAATGGCATTTAAGACTTATCATAACCATCGAAAAATTTTCATTGAGAGCTTCAAGAGAACTTCAACCAAACCCCATAGAAATAAAGTAAGCTGATGGAACGTACAGCCAAGAGAAGAACTTTAGGCTGCAGGACATTCAGTCTGTTACTCAGGTTCGTGTGATAAAGAAGGTCAAAAAAGAAATGAAGCAACCGGAAATAAATCAGCGAGACATTTGTGTTCAATTTAAGCGATTCAAGAAGCTCGATCGAGATTTATTGGTGGGTACGTTGGCTCAATTGCACGCAGGAGCAAATGTTTTTGAGAAATTCCGTCACGAAGTCTCCAACTCCTTTCTGCACGAAAAGAGAAAAAGACCTAAATGTTTCCTCCACCGAAGCCAATTTTCAATCCAGTC
Source organism: Ladona fulva (assembly GCA_000376725.2). Lineage (NCBI taxonomy): Eukaryota > Metazoa > Arthropoda > Insecta > Odonata > Libellulidae > Ladona > Ladona fulva. The sequence continues at coordinate 950,494 of KZ308402.1, read as the reverse complement.
CAAAAACGTTCTTTCGAGCCAATAGAATGGACTTTATTTATCGAAGGAATACCTTTTGTGAGGACACAAAAGTCCTTTTGTGATGTATATATATTTATATACGCGTATACATCTGTATATGCATATCATCATCAGCCATTTTCAATCCGACGTCGGATGTAGGCATCTCCAAGCGCTTTCCAATTCTCCCTATTCTGAGCTTCTCGTTGCCATGTTACCCCGAAATACTGAATAACGTCTCTGTTCCATCGTTCCTTTGGTCTTCTTCTTGGACTTTTCTACATCTACAGAAATACCCTGCAAGCCGCCTTTCGGCGTGTGGCAGGGGGTGTAAACACAGTCACAGAGTAGAATTACCTCTTTAATTTATTGTTATCGCGTAACGTTCGCGGAAAAAAGTCCCTAAAACGACTTTTTCTCGCGTCTATTTCTCTTATTTTACACCCACTTTCGGATCGTCCGAAGAAAGGGGTCGCATAATACCAATTACGTCTTCCGAAAATGTACTCCTGAATTTATCTAACAATCGCAGCCTTGCTTCTAAGACTCTTCGCATCTTATGGTGTCCAGTTGAGAACTGCCGATGTCCATCGGTTGTCGTTTCTTCTTGCCACGTGGCCTGACAACGTCCATTTCAGCGATCTTAACTATGATACCTGTCACTCCTGTCATCATCCTCACCGAGGTGTTGCGTTTCCTGTCTCTTGGGATTCAAAGCATAGACCTCTCCATACTGCTTTGCTTAGTCTGGAGTCGCTGGTTTACTGCGTTTAGTACCCAAGTTTCACTTCCATGGGTCAAGTCTGGTAAAATTTCAAACCTATTGGAATTTTAGACATAAGAATAAGATGAAAGATTCATGCTTTCCTGGCGTATGCTGCAGATAAAGTCCTCTCGGTTCTCCACCAGGTTTAATGATCCGTTGCCGACGTTTCGATAGCTAACTCTGACATCGTATTCATGAAGTCCTGTCATTCAACGCCCTGAGTTAGCGATCGAAACGTCGGCAACGGTCATACTACCTGGTGGAGAACCCGAGAGGAATTCATAAGAATAAGAGCATAAGAGAATAATAGTTCCTTCCGAAGGCTGTCAAACCAAGTTTAACTCTTCTGTTCACTTCATTAATCCTCTTATTTTCTCCTTTTGTTATTAGCTGTCCTCGGTATGTGTATTATGAGCAGACATTCAGAGGCATTTCATCCAGTCTTATTGGTTCATGACCTGCAAAAGAATTATGTATTACCTATGTTTTCATTAAGTTCATCCTAAGTCATATCTTCGCCCCGCTGAGTTTAGTTCTTGAACTCTTGAAGCTAGGTAATGAGTATGTTGCGAAGAGTACCTTATCATATGCAAAACGTAGGTGACTGATATACCCCTTTTTTCTCCTTAGACCCTTCTTCTCCCAGTCTAGAATTTTAAAAACTTCTTCCAGAACTGCTGTGAATAAGATAGGTGATAGGCAATTACCTTGTCGAACACCCTTCTCAATCTTAAATTCATCTGTTTCTTCATGCAGGATTACAGAGGCTGTGGGGTCCTTGTACATGCTGCTTAAGAGTTGGATGGACTCAGCTTCTATTTTTTGATTCCCTAAAGCTTTCAGTGTGGAAGAGGCACTAACCAAACCCAAGGCTTGCGCATAGAACACGAAGCAGAGTACGAGTGGCACCTCGTATTCATTTGTTCTGCTGATAATTTCTTGCAGTGTGTGGGGTGTGGTCCATAGTGCTGAATCCCGCTCGTTCGCTGGGCGGGGCAGCATACAAGGTCGTCTTCACAAGTTCAGAGCGTTTTGTAAACAACAGTAGGAGGCTGATGAGGCGGCAATTCTTCAAATCTTCCTTTCTTCCCTTTCTTGTGCAAAAGGGTAACTCTTGCTTGGTTCCAATCCATGTATATATACATACATGGCAGTTTCGATGGGTGAGGCTGCGAAGCGAAACTTTAGGCGCCTCTGTAATGGTCGCCGAAATTAATATTTAAGTATTCATAAAAAAGCTTTAGGGATAATTATTAATTTAAGTAAGGGGCACTTACTAAACCCTATACAAGATGTAGGAAACCTTTAATCATCGAAACCGCATGGATTGTTTGGTCGTATGAGAAACTATCAGACCGCATATGAAAAAAAACAGGCTGCCATTATAGTTGCTTATTTTCATTACTTAAATATTTTATAATCGATATTGTACGCTGAAAAATAATGTATTCGCTTAGTATACCTAATTATTATTTAATATATTATTATATTATTATTTTCTGTTTCATTCCCGCTTGTTCGTAACTGGAAAGAATTATTTAAATACGTTTACTTGTCTTGTTTCCCATCTCTACCCTATTACTTTCAATTAAACTAAAACCTTGTAGTAATTCGTTATATGCGACAACCGCTACAAATAAGATTAATAAATTATGCATCATCATCATCAGCCACTTTCAATCCGACGTCGGATGTAGGCCTCCCCAAGCGCTTTCAAATTCTCTCTATTCTGATCCTCTCGTTGCCATGCTACCCCTAAATACTGAAGGATGTCTCTGTTCCATCGGTCCCTTGGTCTTCTTCTTGGTCTCTTCACGTCTCTTGGTATCCAGTTCAGAACTACTGATGTCCATCGGTTGTCGTTTCTCCTGGCAACATGGCCTGCCCACATCCATTTCAGTGATCTTACCTTATCTATGATGTCTGTCACTCCTGTTATCTTCCTAACCCAGGTGTTGCGTTTCCTGTCTCTTCTTGTGATTCC
>KZ308402.1:937074-947607 GCA_000376725.2 Ladona fulva | reverse complement strand
ATTTCATTTGTCTGGACTGTGTTTCGGGTAATCTCCCCACAATTCAATCGAGTTCCGGACGATTCTGCTTTGGACGGAGTTGATTTAATGTACCTCAGTTCGGAATTGGGTCAGAACTCTGCTTAGTTTACTTCCCCTTATGCACCTCCCATTACTTTTCCTCCCACACCCCAATTCGCCCACCGTCTTTTCCCACGCTATCGCTCTTCCTCTGAAACTTGGCCCCGATTGGACACATGCCTTTGCCAGAGAAGGGAGATCTGTAATCCCGCATCTGCCGCAAGAGGCGGTTAATCCTAAAAACTCTCGACCGCCCCAATTATATTCAATCTCCGGAATAAATCCCTCTCGTCCGGTGGAGCAGAGGAACAGCAGATGGCCCTCTGTGACACGCTCTGAAAGGACGCAGGGCGACCGGAAAGACGGTCGAAACTGCACATATATTAAAAGGCCGTTTAGCAGTTTCCAAGGACGGGATTATACCGATCTGGGAGGAACCATGAATACTCCACTGACGTAATGACGGGAGGGCTGCAAAAATTCCCGGATTTACATTTTGGTCCGAGCTAACAGTGCGAAGCGAGATGGATGCCAATGACGTCGGAATAGGTAATCGCTATACTCGGAATAGTGGTCAATGGGTTAGATTATGACTACGGATTAATCTCATTCTTAAGGGTCAATCTTTAGGAAAATCTTGACATAGTTACGGTTGGCTTTCTATGAAAGCGCACTTAAAATAAAAGAGCTAAACTAGTATCAAGGTCAAAGCATACACTATAATTTTCACAGTATTATAATTTTAACCCTTTCTCGTACGTATTTTTTTTCGTACTTATTAATTATTCCTACTTTCTCGACTATAATTTAACCTAGCACTCACGTATCTTCCCACTTTATGTATCAAATAAATGTATGATTATAATTCTTATTTTAGGCGTGCAGCATATTAGAGTAGTGACTATCTTCAACCAATTTTCAGGAATTGTATTAACTACAATCTGCCTAGTATCTTGAGGAGCGTTCTCGATTATATCAGCCTTTTATAATTCGCAAATATTGTCGTCGGTATCGTCATTTACCTACGATAACATTGCTTTTATTAGTTTGATATTCTCAAACAGAAGAGTATTACAGAATAATAAGACTTAGTACTTTTCCACGGAATATTCCATGCATAACTGGTTTCACTTCATCGCCTGAAGATGCAGGCACGCTTGTGAAACCATTCCCGCAATAAATATACTGTGGAAAAGCGATCATTTTTATTATTCGGTGATGGCTTTCCAGGAAATCACGCCGTCTAGTATCGATTTTTAAAGAAAATATTACTATAATATGAGCCATCAAAATTTGTCCTGTGTGCGTATAAATGTAAATCAATACCTCATTTTTATACGCTTAAAACATTGACTTAGGTTATTCTCGAAGTTAACGAAAACGCGTAATTGCCAGGAGAGTAATTGATGTATCTCAGAGTTTTTATACAAAATACGTAAAAGTGAATCTAAAAGTTCAGTCTGATTTTTATTCATTTTAGGTCGGATAAGAATCTCCACAATTCCATTCCGTATCGCAAATGAAATCTCCAAAGTGGTAGGATTGAAAATTCGGTTGCCGCAACAAAAGAAACTTTTCAAGAGCATAACATTTTGCAAATATAAGAATTTATTGTTTAGTTTCAGCGTAAATAATTCAATTCCTGATTTACTCTTCGGGTAAAAATATTCGTTAGCGAAATAGAAGCCGAAGTTCGTCTCCTCGAATATCTAGTATTGAGGATACCTTTTCATTTTCTATAATATTTTATTAAGAAATTATTAAAAATTACTACGCTAAAGAGAACACATTTTTAAATGATTTTTCGGTTAACTGCCAATACAATTTACCATTAATAGTGATATTATTGTGGTAAAATTTATTACTTCTCACCTGAAAAACATAGTCGAAAGATCCTGCTTATTACTAAAAATTCAACTTTTACGTCTATGGATCTCAACTGAAGTGAGGTTTATATTATTACCTCTATTGATTTTTTAAAATGCAGTGAAAATTATTACATGTAGAATAATTGACAACCAAGATAAAATTACTTTTCGTAAAATCAACGCATTATTGTTAAATGCAACGGAAATAAAGTGTATGTCGTTGTTAATTAAACGCGCATGTTATAACGGAGCAGAAGTTATTTTTTATGTATGAACTGTATTCAGATTTGATATTTAAAATCCCTGTTTACTTTCGCATATATACTTGAAATCGGTGGACAGGATAGTCTTGATGTGTATATCAATTACAGATCTGAAAGGCAACTTAAAAATCAAAGAAAATTCTTGGAAATGCTGCACCGTGAGAACTTAATTATGTGGAACACAGCGTGTTCTCTATTGAACAATGTTGTTCTCTAATTTAAAGAGCATATTCAAGGAGAGAAAATATCATTTCCCCTTCTCCATTAATTCTGCGTTAGGTTCTCATGGACATGCATCAAAAAAAATTGTCTGTACGAGCGGAGAATATACTCCGTATTAATTAAGCGAGAGAATAAATTTTATATATGCATACGAAAAAGGAAGGCCGCGATCTTTGTCCCAGTGGAAGAGGTCGTTGTTTTTTGGTTCCATTGCCCCAGAGCGAAAATGAGCATTAGTAACCAAATTTCTTTCAGACGCATACTCCACGTTCATGAAAGTTAATGGCAGAAAGTCGTTAAAACTCATCGGATAGCGGTGTAGAATTTTTCCGACATTATTTACCGCCGGAGAATGTTTTAAAAGATGACAAAACTGCCCATTTGTTCTAGTCGGAAAGATGTCTCTCTCCAGAGCATGCAAAAGAGTTTAATCAACGAGCCACGTCGCATGCCATCCATTTTCAAACAAAAGCTCCGTACGACCAATTTCGTTTCCAGGAGAGAAAATAAATAGGAGGAGGGCAAAGAGATGGAAAAAATGGAATATTATTTTTACTTGTCCGCGGAAAAATATAACGACCTATCCTTTGTCGGATTTTTATTTCTCGAGATAAAAAAGAAGGTCAGAGTTGAATTTTATTAATGACCTTGTGTCAACGTGTAATCATTTCAGAGTAGGCGGAGGTATGGAGGGAAGGTTTACCCAGTTTTTTGCGAAGAAGGACCACACCCGAAAAACTTTCGCCGTAACACGTTCATGGGAGGATGAAGTGAAGGTCTACTAGAGACCCTTCTCCTCCCCACATGCATTACTCCTTCACACACCACTCCCCCATTCCTTATAAGAGGCGCGGACCAATTGGACGAGTCCATGCCCAAGAGAGAGGACGGGTGTAACGAGATAAAGATTCATCGTATCCATCTTCCCTCGGATTTCTGCGATGGATTATGTGCCGTGGTGTAGTGATTCGCTGAATTGCGGCACGCAGGTGCGTCGCACAAGGATTTACAGTCATCGAAAGGACGCTTCGAAAAGTCATATGAAAATCCTTCCACGGTCGTAAATCTTTCGACTCTACGCACGGATTATCGCTTTTTATCATTTTGCTATTCGATGTATTTGTTCTAGACAATTTTGAAACATATTCCTCTCTGTTTCGACTAGTTCAGAGATAAGGGTCATAGTTGCAGGCGTGACTTGGTGGATGATGAGGATCTCAGTGGGCAGTTTCAAGAATAGAGCTAATTCCGAAAAAATTTCTCTTTAAACGTATTCTCCTTAACATAAAATTTTCCTGCAGTATTGTGTTCAAAATTTTTAAAAAAATTTCTTAACATAAAATTTTCCTGCAGTATTGTGTTCAAAATTTTTAAAAAAATTAGTTCTTCTGCTGTATAATTGAATTAATTTATAATATAGGGAATGATCGTTGAGTTTTGGTACGTTACTGTGTGAATGTATTAGATTCTTACACAAAATCTCGTCATTAATTTTAAACACAAAGAAGAATACAAAACATGTAATTTGTTAATATGGTTAAACTCCGCCAAATATCATGTCAAACGTTTGCATTTATGAATTTTAACGCTTTACGGGAACCTCTCCATAGTCACAAGTCTTCATTTTCTTGATCGGCATCATCATTGCTTGTCAGTTAATAATTATCTTTTAACACTGATTTCAATCTATAAACAAAATTATGGATATTTAATTAAATATTAATATCTCTATCATTTCCAAATCCTACAAAATCCTATTTTAAACCATTTTTATAATGCTACTAATTAAGGTGAAGGTTATGGATCATGAACTAAAATTTCTAAATTTGCCTTCAGATGCGACAAAATAGAGATAGCCACTAATGACTCAGCTGGCCTAAGGAAACCAAACCCTAACCAGTGGTTCATTACTGAATACTCTATCATTATTAAACAATCGCCGCCTGACGATGCCAAACTAAACAACAAAAAGCAGGGCGATGACAAACATGTCATTTTCATGACTCTTCTTTGGAATCGTTCCAAATATTTATATTTTCGAACTAGTATCATTTAAACGCACGCATTATTATCGTTTCCTCCAAGTGAGCTCTATAGAAGCTCATTTTATGCTAAACTAAGATTCTCGATGGATCACAAGCAGAAACTATCTTTTGTGTCGCTGATTTGCGCCAAGACCTCGTAACTGCATTCCCCCGTTTAATTCTGACCACTTCTCGGATTCGCCATAAGGCTGAGTACGTCCACAAGAATTCGAGTACGTAATTATTACATGTGAGAATGATCATGTAACCACAAGGTTACCCCTATATCTTACGTTAATAGAATTATTTCTTTCGACTAAAAAACGAACGGCGGAATTCTTTAATATGCCCTAAATTAAATAAAATATGCAAAATAATGAATTTTTTCGTTTTCGAGATAAAATCCTCTGGTTCTCATTCGTAAATTTTAAATGAGGAAACGCAAAGATGATGACGATCTACATTTCGAAAAAATACTTCCATCATTCGAGCACGACTTTATTTATTGCATTTGCGCTTAACGAATTCGCTTTGAAACTCAAATATAAATTTATATTTTACGCGAGTACTACTCATTTGAAGAAACCTATCGCATTTGAGATAAATAATTATATGAAAAAACTGAATATGGACTAAAAGAGACCTGAATGCCATAGAATATTATGTTTCGTTTTTATAAAAAGCGTTTTCCAATGACTTCTTATATGCGCATTTAAATTCCATAAAGACACGTTAACAAAGACTACTCAGTTTAAAAGGTAATTCACTATATTAAATGTGATGAATTTTCTTTTGTGTACGGAAATTTTCGATTAAACTATTACCTTCTTTCTAATAAGAGATCAGCGTAATTTCAAACGGGGAAATATCAACATCTGTTGACGACATTTGGGAGAGCCTGTGAAACTAGCTGATTTATATTTCAATAGTGCTGTCCATTTCTCCTTTGCTTCGCCTATTTTCCGAATAGTGAGCAAGTGTCTGCTTGCAAACTTACTATTTGTGGACCGAATTCGCACAGTTGGCAAATATCCGCAAACTTCGCTTCAAAGAACGTTTACGAATGCACGGTTACTGGGGCTGTTTCGTCTGTATTATAAAGACTCCTCTATATTTTGCTCCTCCACAATCCCAATAAAAAACTTACAGAATGCCTTCCTGCCTCCTCTGTGCTTGTGTTACCAGGATGCGGGAATCTGAATAGTAAATATATTATATGAGCAATAGCAGTGCGATTGCAATCCAATCCATTTCATCACCGAAGTTGCAAAGTCCATCCAACTCGAGATCTAACCTAATAACGCCTATCTACGATATTCAGCTTGCATCCAAATTGCTAACCTTGGCTGAGGTACACAGACCACGGATGTACTATGTCTATCGAATATTTATGTAATTGGATACGTGTTGACCTAATTTATGTCCAGATATAATGGTTTATAAACGTATGAAACGCATAGCAACTAACGTTGAGAGTGAGATAGTTAAGAAGAAAAATGAGTGAATTTAGGTCTGCGTCATAAAAAAGATAATTCTCAGCGTGAAATTAAATTTTAGGTTTAAAATTCAGTTGGTGAAGTGTAACTATACTTTTCTAGATATTTCAACGAGAAATTTTATAATCCACTTTGGTTGAAAGGTGGTAAAATTGGTTTGGAAATGCCCTTTTAAGGAAAATGTTAGCTGAGCAGGGTGACTCAACTGATAATGGAAGCCGCGTCTATCTTGACCTCCTTGCGAATCTTTCTTTATTCCATTCATTTCGAAAATCTTGTGATCAATTTAAACCTGGTCGATTTATAGAATGAGTATTCCGAGCTAAATGTGGCCGGAGAAACCACGTTGGTTAAAATAGAAAGTGGCAATTTAGTGTATCAGATGAAGGAGTTCTTGGGCCCCCTTTGTCGCGCCCTATCCGACTTGGCGTCTTCTCTTTTGTCCTCTTCCGCTCGATCAGAAACTCAAGCCGCTCCCTCTACAAAGTAAATTGTCCAAAGGAGAGAAATCCCCTTCATCTCCCTCACGACTTCTATTTCAAACTTCGCCAGCCTATCCCCTTTAACCCTCATCCATTTTTCTTTATCCATACATCTCCTCGACCCCTTAAGAAGGGAAGTTTAACTTCTTCGGCAACGTAGTTGGAGATATTAGTCCTTCATTCTCTCACTTCTCCATCTCCCGACACCTTAAATCTTCCAGCCTCCCTTTCACTCCCAAATTATCTGTTAATTCCAAACTTTTGTTTCGACGGACGTAGAGGATTCTCTTGTCCGAGAAAGATAAATCGCTTTCATGTTCGCGATGTTTCCCGGACGCACTCTTCCTTCTAAGACGAAGACGAAACGCTTTTCTTACGTAAGGTTGGATCTCTCGTCTGATATAATGAATTTCTCTTGGAAATGGGAATAAGGATTCCGAAACTCAGAGAGGTACTTCTGAGAGAAATGTTTCTTCAACCGTCAAGGAAAGAGACGAATGTAGCGGAATTTTTGATTCTCAATTCTCGCATATCCGCTTCATTTGCCGTTAGAGTGCGTTAACCGAGCGATAAAAACCCGGCGAATGCGATAAATTTTACAGGTTTCGTCATTAATATTTAACGCCAGGATTAGTGGGTAGAGTTTTACGATCATTCTCCCAACAGCCATTTGTATTATTTGCCGAGACGCTTCGGAACAATCCTGGAACATTTCTGAGGGTTCGGGGACTATGGTTTCAAAATTAAACGTTCCGATTTATAGCCCTGTTTAAACGTTTAACGATGCATAGGTTCGACCATAAGGTGCTCGCATTATTCAAACAATTGTGACTCTTTTTGCCCCCTCATTTTATGTTAGCGATGGAAATCATTCAACTCCCTGACTTATCGTTTTAAGAATTTTGAAAAAAATCAATGTTACGGAAGCAACTAATGCAAGACTATCCAAAAAGGATCTTTGCGACAATATCTTTAGAAGTTCCGTCTTTGTTACGGAATTAAAAATGTTCAGAGCTATAATACTTAGATACCTCTGGAATCACAAGTTTCCACGAAATTCAGATTTCATAAGAAATTATGACTTGACTTGACAAGGGTATTTTATGAGCTCGCTTCCCATACTTCAACGTCTTTACAAATATATTCTTCGTGTATAGACGACGATTTGACTTGTCTTGAACGTAAGATGGGAGTGTAGTTTTATGATTGGAAAGTTAATGTTAGAAATGGAGTCACATATATATTAGTGGGTGAATAATCGTCAGCGTCAAGGAAATGATTAAAGTACACACCCAACCATTGCGGTACAATCTTATATGTAGTGATATTTACATTAAAAAAGGTTTCAACTCCTTATAGTTCTACCTTCCTGTTTCACCTCATCTGAAACTGTGGTTTCACGGGCCCCTAAAGACCTTCAGTTTTATTTCCTTAAGTAGCCAAAGGAGATAACCATTCCGAAAACTAGATTTCGAAGAACGTTCTTTGTAATTCCTGGAATGGTATTCAGGAACATACTCATACTCAGGTAACATGTCCTATTGTTGACTGCTTTCGGTTTCGTTCCAGAAACATATCCTATTTTTTTGTTCAGGTAACACTTTCACCTCCACAAGTAATGTACATGCCCCTTAATGGCTCGATCGTGACTAAATATCAGTATTCTCGTCTTCCTAAGCAAGATGTCTCAATACATTAAATATTCTTTAAAACAATAGCCAATGATAAAGAAAGCCATTCTACTAAATGTAAAAGTACGGATAGTTTTGAAATCAGCTCCATATTCAGGTGAGTAATTATCATTAACTTTATTTAGGAATTGAATTTTAAATAACTGTATATAGAGTGTTTAAATGTAAGAAAGATTTAATTCAGAAGATTTTTAATAATTAAAGTGAATAAATCCTAGTGTTAGTTCATTCAGCACTGCTTCACCACAGAGAGATTTCAAGCAAAAACAATGGGAACTGAAACTGAATCCATTTGGGAATGGCCATTACAAGAACATATCAGTCCTCATCCCAATGATGATTTTTCACTATTGTTACACCCGTTTCAATACCATCAGCTTAAAAATAACTAAAGAAAAATTGTACGAAGAAACTCTGATTCTGATTAGCAATAATTCCTTTACTTATATTAAACCTGCAAAATTTCTATCTACTTTTAAATAAGTTAGTTGAAATTGATAACTTCCTGTGAGTTTTACATAGAAAGAAAATTTCATATTTGAACTCTTTATCTCGATAAAACATATTCTAAAGTTCAAGATTATGTTAGCTTACCAGTGAAAGAAGATGCCAAGATAAAATTGGTTAAGGATTTACATCGTTAGGAAGTTACCCGTATATCTTCGTTCATTTTCAACTGCCTCCAAGAAAACGCTGAGGACTTCATCCCAAGAGAAATGGTTTCCGAGGTCCGTCTAGAAAAGTTGACGGACTTGGGCTTCAACAGATTGCGCATTAGCATTGAGCGTCTCTGCTTCGAATTCCCTTTCAGCATTTCTGACCATTGTTAAGCTTAAGTCAGCCCAAAGTCCATCTCTAAAGACATCCTTGAATATTTAACGTTCACAGTGAAGAGAATTCTTTTTTGGAATGTTGATACTAATGGCCTTGGAATCCTTATAGTTTCAAGGGAAAGCCCTTCGTTTTACAGGTACAGCAAAATATGGACTCATATTTATTCATAAATGCAACGAACTCCAGCCTCGCTCCAAGAAAGAAAACTTGGGAGATGGATTGCACTCAAGTGTCCATGGCGTTCTGAGCAATTTTCTAAAGTTTTAATGGATAAATTTTAATTACTTTGACTCATCAAAACTGGTAATCGTCGTTGGGACGACTGCAAAGTTTGAGTAATAATATTTTGAAGGCTTCATAAAAAACCTGCGACGGCAGATAAAATCCACAGTCCTTCGTTTACTTAAGCTTTGAGGCTCAGCAAAGCATGCTTCCAATCCAGAAAGCATAATTCCTTTGACTTAAGTCCTTTTAATAATAATAATGCTTTATTAATCCAACGACATACAAAGTCTTTATAGGGCAAGTCAATCAATAAGAACGAACAATCAATAATTTCATTCAGATACAACCATGGGTTCGATTCCCGGGTTCGATTCTCGAGTCACCACGATGTTACTCTAATTATATGTATGCTTTCCGGTGCTTTGACCACTAAACTACCACGACAGAACGATCTCTCCATCAATTTCTTGGGCTATGACGGTAGACGGTGTGCTATGGAGTATAAGGTCCTCCCCTTCGTACACGCGGGACATCGAAGATGCCACCTCACCATTATAGAGGACTTCCTGTAGACCAGAACCATCCTAGCAGAGGATGGTTTGGGATGATTTAGCCCAAGAAATTGAAGGAGAGATCGTTTTGTCATAGTAGGTCAGAGCATCCACCCGGGAAGTAGGAGACCCAGGTTCGATTCTCGGCTACGGCAGACTTTTTCTCTTTCATTTCTGCGTCTAAAATCATGCATGAGAACCATGTATTTTTCTTAGCTTATTGATAAATACATTAATCAACTATTAATCACATTACAAATCCACATTACACTTGACTTCGATTGCAATACAAATGTTTACTACAATTACCCATCCCTTATTAATTACAAATATACAACGTAGTAAATTACATTTCATCACAAAAAACAACACATTACAGCCATTATAGTTATATATTTAATTTTTACGTTTTATTACATATCGTACCATAATTAATCATGTTTTCCATTGTATACACACAATAAAATCTTTCTGTCAGCAGGTACATATAATTAAAGAAACATCGTGAACATATATATATATATCATCATCATCATCATCAGCCATTTTCAATCCGACGTCGGATGTAGGCCTCTCCAAGCGCTTTCCAATTCTCTCTATTCTGAGCTTCTCGTTGCCATGTTACCCCTAAATACTGAATGATGTCTCTGTTCCATCGGTCCCTTGGTCTTCTTCTTGGTCTCTTCACGTCTCTTGGTATCCAGTTCAGAACTGCTGATGTCCATCGGTTGTCGTTTCTCCTTGCAACATGGCCTGCCCACATCCATTTCAGTGATCTTACCTTATCTATGATGTCTGTCACTCCTGTTATCTTCCT
>KZ308402.1:914178-936207 GCA_000376725.2 Ladona fulva | reverse complement strand
ATATATATATATACAGGAACAGTCGGATATAGTTACATTAATATATTTACAGCTAAAAACACAGTCACAAATTACTTTCATTGATGAATTCTTCTGCACTGTAAAATGAAGTCATGGTTTCAAAACACTCCGTAAGCCGTATGTCGGCAGACGGAACTCACGCTTAGAAACAAACGGAAAGCTCCGGATTACCGATTTCTGGGGAAATCCCTATGCGCATTTCAGAGACAATGCCTCCATTATCAAGGGCTCCACAATAAGTAAAAAAAGTTTATTTCGTATTGTGTTAAGATGTAATACATCGCTTTCGGATCGCCACAAGGAAAGAAGTTTCCGACTAATAATGTAACTCTGCTTCAGATTTGATTTTCCAAATATCTACTAAGTTTCACTTGTCTCTTACAGTGTACCTTCCAGAGCAAAAGCAGTCATTAATTTTAGCTTTACGTACATGGCACCTCTGAAATCCAATCCTTAAACAACGTTGACGGACAGCCATGCATTAACCAGGAACCTCAACACGCTAACCCGAAATTCACCAAGTCACTTTCTATTTTTAAGTCAACGTCGTTAATTAAATTGTTTGGCCGAATCCTAAAGAAAAATGAAAATGGGAATTATTTGGCGGTTTTAAGGCGCGATGACGAAGTCATTCTATTTTTCCGGACACCTTGAAGCAGAGCCTAGGATACATCTCCGATTCGAGAGGCAAAAACACGGGAGACGGAAATATCGAGGAGAAGAATTGACGCGGGGAATTCATTCAGCGGCGCAGATGGCGACGTGGGTGCTCGACTCCCCGACTTGATAGAATTATCCTCGGAAGAAATTCAATTAATAACGACTCCGCTCGAGGAAATTTCGAGCGATTACCCGATCCAAGCGAAGGAGCCGAGGAGAAGGAAGCGAGCCAATCGATCTGCCATCGATCTGAATCGATCTCCCGGAAAAAACGTCGACTTTTCGAACGCCCGCCCATATTCATATTTTTTCGCCCGGATCAATCTCGTGGGACTGATTTTTAACACGACTGAATCGGCAAGAGTGGCCCTCGTAGCCGCGTAATTAAAATGACCTCGTTCCTGGCGCTGGACAACGCGGCACTCCACTCGTGCCTTTTCCACGAGCGGATATTTCACGAGAGGGAAGACTGCGTTGCAAGATCCGACCGCGCTGCCGCCTACATTTCCGAAAAAAGAAAAATGGAGCGAACAGACTGCACGTCTCAGCCTTTGAGAAAAAAAGGAGGGGAGCAAAATCGGGATTTCCCAACCTTGCCCGACATACGGTGTCCTTATGAGAAGACATCCGTGATTCCCCATGAGTCTCGAAATTCGTTCGTGGAGCCCAAAAATCCGAATAAAGGTACCAGGTTTATTTTACCCGTCTCCCTCCATCTACATTCCTCCTATGGACGGATTTGAGGGCTCTGGTTGGTGGAGACGCAGTCGAGATGAGGAAAGGTCATAATAAAAGAGGAGAAAGGCTTAATGCCGAGGAATTGGGAAGAGGTCGAAAGGGATACATCTGAGGAAAAGAGGAGAAAACGGCTAATAAAATGAACGATGAATGGTCGATAAGAAAAGTGGAGGTTTCGGGGTAGCGAAAATTAAAGGGAGGAGACGCTGGAGTGGCCTTTAGATAAAAGGAAAGAAAATCAGAAACGACAAACAAGGGCAATGGACAAGACGGAAATTGGAAACGTAGACGGTTGGGTCGGGACGAAGGGGGAAGCGGACCCACGTCCAAGCTTGATGAATGAATTAATTATCCTCTTAGATTCGGTAATTAAGTCTGATTATAGTCCAATTATACTTAAGAAAACGATGACATTAATTTTCCCGTGGAGTTCAAATTCACGAGTTAGAACCGCAAAGGGGCCGACATTCATCACATTACTCGTATTTTCACGCTAATCAACGATTAAATGCTTTTACTATTGGATTAGCAAATACATCAACGGTATTTTTCTAACGATTCAACTGGTGCGGACAGGTGCAAATTGCGAGATTTAATTTTTTATATTTTTGAGATTTTTAAGTTATTTAATACGTCGTCCCCACACTCGCGTGCAACATAAAAAGTTCCGTTAGTATTATTTTCGTTCAAAGTTTGTGAAATTAAGTGAATTTTTAGTGCTTGATCGGAAAACTAGCTATTATCATACTCAAATTTTTGTCTCAATATTTTCCAGCAGAATATCTTATTGGCATATAAATTAACCCGAATTAATCCCGTCTAGAGATGCAAATCACGCAGTCACACTATAGTATCACGTAATCGATTATATTCGAGATTAATTTTAACTATCAATATAAGAGCTATTTTGAGCATTAATCAAACACAGTGAATCAGTAACATGAGTTAAAATTATCTTAATTTAAGGGATTTAAGGAAATGTAAATTTCTTTGCATAATGAAGTCATGCAGCTGATCCCACAGGAATAACAAGTGTGAAAAATAGCGACATGACTGGGACGCGAACCCAGATCTCCCACTTTTCCCTAAACAGTGTGGAAGAGACGCGGCATGGTAGTTCAGTGGTTAGAATACCTGCCCGGAAAGTGGGAGTCCCAGTCATGTCGCTATTTTTGACACTTGTTATATCTTAATTTAATTATAAAGGCAAAAGTATACTTTGTTAAATATCACATAAAATACTCTTACTTTTAACAGGGCTTTTTTATTTAAACTTTGAGTTAACGTAATTTGCTACATTTGATTTGCATGCAAGACATTTTCGAATGTACCGATAAAAATAAACACGTCCTTGAAGAATGCGGAATGAGAGAAAAATTATCACTACAACTGTACAAAATGGGATGGAGCCTCCTAAGGATGTATATATCTGTTAGGTGTTTCGCTATACCATAATCGGAGACGAACTAAGTGCCTCCAGTTTTTAGTACTGAGTATTCCCATGTTTGAAGGATGTGTGTTTTCGGGAAGTGGAGGAGGTGGTGAGAGAAAGAAGTTGGTAGAGGGAGGAATGGGAAATCAATTTGTTTTGTGGATATATGCACTTTCATAAACTTTTAGTTTTGACAGAATTTTGATTGATTTTAGAAGTGTAAAATTGTTCACGTTGATGTGGTGATGGTTTTCAAACGTGTTTGGCGATGCTAGATTATACAAAGCTATTGTTTTTGTAGTGAGCGATTTATTCCTTGAATTATTCCAAGATTAGGCTTCGTTTGTCCAGCATATACACTAAGAAATAACTAATCATAATTAAAATATACAATTCTATTTTTATGGAAGAATTTATCTGTTTTCTCCAAGTTGAAGCTTCCGTTTTGAATGAGTAAATATAAAATAAATAAGTGATATTTTATGAAGAATAATTTTTGACTTAAGCAGTTGTATATAAATATATATCGGGTCTCAAAAGGCGTTGCATTGCTTTCCGTGGTATAACATAATATCAAATTATGCTCTGGAAACTAAACGATATTAACCTATTTATTTCAAACAGAGGTCAATGTGAATCAAAATGATATTTAGAATTACTCCGCCTGCAGGATACCTCTCCACAAATCGAGTTGGCAGCTCTAAGAGGGTTCAAGAGAAAAATGATACTTGAATTATCTCGAGAGGGAAAAAATGCTCAATTTTCCCTTTGATAACGCGGAGTATTATCGGCACTAGAGGAAAGAAACTATCGCGATAAAGGTTGCGTCTCTCGAGAAATCCTTGCCTTTGCATTTCACTCCACTTCCTAAGAGAGCCTCCTTTGCTTTAATTTCTTCTTGTTCGCGAAAAAGTCTTCGAATAACCCTGATGAAGGTAGGAGGAGAATATCGGAAAGAAAACAATGGAAGAGAGGGCTGCGACAATGCGGCAACATCAAAGGGCAACTAGTATTGGAAATCGAGGAATCGGTAAAGGAAGCTGAAATCGCTGAGTCGAAAAAATAACGGGCGAGAGAGAGGAAGTCGAGATGGTGAGAAGAGAAATAATGGGAATAGGGAGGGACGTGGAAACCCGGCCATTGAAAGAACCTGAGGCCGGGAGCTTGTGCAGTGGCGCACCCCAAAGCAAATTATATTTTTCTCTTATTCGCGCGTATTCCCAACTCCGCTACTTTTTCGAACTCCCAACTCCGAGCCGCTCGTGTACCCCCAAGTCACAGAAAAGGTATTTCCAGTCTTGCGATTTTTTCTTCTTAGCACTTCACGTCACCCTTTCGACGAACCTCTTCCCAGAAGCGCAGGAATACACCTGTATTGTCTCTTTTTTAAGCCTTTATTATTTTTCCGACCCAAGTTTGAAGGTGACGTGGTTGGAATTTTTCGCCTTTTCGTATTTATTTTCCTTCCATCCCCATTTTCACTCCGAGGAATCGCCGGGAAAGACTTTTTCTTTCGCTTCTTGCGCTGCCGTTTTCCCCCACTCCTTCATTCCGCAAACCCATCCTTTCCGTCTTTTTGAGCTGGGTTGGAAAACGAGAAAAGGTCGCATTGCGTGATGCTTTTGTTTTATTTTCGGATCTTCCGATTCGGGAGGAAAAGAGAAGAAGAGCTTGCGAAGAAACTCGCTGCAGAAGACCGAGAAGATAACTCCCTTTTCTCATTTCGAAGCGCTCTTTCCTTTTTTAAGTGAGTTTTAAAATCCCTGACGTATCTATTTCTAGCTGTCTTTCTCGAGAGGAGAGATGTTCTTTACATCTGAGCGGAAAGAAAATTTTAATTGGAGGCACTTAAGCTCTCTGTGAGAGGTGCATTTTTTGTCGTTCGAGGTTTGCAACTCCTACACCCCGAAAGGAGAGCAGGAAGGCTTTTCATACGCTTTGCTTCTCCGTCGAGAAATGTAACGCTTTTTAGAATTTCTTCGTCTTAAAAATTTCATTGCCATTTTCCTTGTCTTCCGGAAGATTCAAATGCAGAAACGGCCTTTCTCGGAGATGAATTGCCGAATCATTTTCACCTTTTAATTTTTTTATCGTTTTGCGAACCCACCTTCCTTTTTATTGAAACGATGAAGGTTTTGAGATATGCGCTTCCCCGAAAGCCTTTTATCATCCCCTTGGATTGCTAATTTTATCTCCTAATGGAAACCTTGTTCCATTTCCAGCATTTTTACCTTCCGTAAACCCTACTGAAACATTTCCTTTCCCAAGGAAAACTTTCGCTCGCCTTGACACTACCTCCAACATTCGCTCTATCGCCCGTTCTTCAAATTCCCTCAGTGGCCCATTTCCGCTCCGAATCCATCCCATTTACGCCTCCTTTTCATCAGCTCCTCTAATTATACCTTATTCTCTCCGAACCTCCATTTTATGAGGTATTTGTATTTCTATACCTTGATGAATTCACATCTTGCGATTTCCACTTTCCATTGCAAAATACTCATTTCAACTGTAGTTAACCACGTTTGAGTAACAAAAGGATTCAATTGAACGCATCAGAGGCAAATACGCTTCGACAAAGACTATAAAAGACAAAGCTATCGCAAATAAAATTGAAGCCACTTATCACTGGATAGAATGCCGAATTTTGACGGATTGACTCCAACATTTGGCAATCGATTATCATTAGCACACTCCCTGTGCATAATGCTTTCGCATATCCATCAAAAATTTGAATGCCTCCAATTACCGTCAGAATGAAGCATCAAAACGCCCTTCGGCGAACGGTTCGCAAATCTATTTAATTTTTTTACTTCCGCATGGAATTTAATCATTGTCATACCACCGTCATTCGCCGAAGCAGAGTTTTCCCATTTTATCGACGAGCTTTCATAAGCAAACTCCGGGCAAAATATGCTAATAGAGCCAAATAACCGGGAAAACTTTGTCCTCCCGTTTGTTTTCCTTTGAAAGACGCTCCCTCAAACCGCTTTCGCCTCCTCATCAAGTCCGGAAAGATTTCGTTATTTTTCATCCTCGTCCAACACGACCAATGTTGCTTTGGACATTGATTAAGCTTTAAGTAATCTGATGAAAGTGATTGAGTAGAAAACTTAACTGAGTTCTCTATTTGAATACGTGACAATTATTATATTCCATTAAAATAGCAACCATACCAATCAATGAGTCAAAGTTTAATATGTCTATAACCACGAAGAATCACAAGGAATCATAAATAGCGCTACAATCCGAAATTTACCTTGATTTTTTCTTTATCATAACCCATTTGAAAGAAACACTTTTTTTAATATTCTAATTTAAGTCATAAGACCAAAGAATTTTTTTATATAGATATTTAAAATGCGTTCTAGGGTTTAGTTGAAATGGCTGTTGATACAATTTACCTTCGGTAGCCATTTTCTAAGTTTTATCATAAATTATCTCGTAGACATCGATGACAAACCTATGGAAAACTTAATCGATGTGTCAAAATTACTGCACAATAATAATAATCACCACTTTATTTCGGGCAAATTTGTCTTATAAGAACAGTCATACAATAACCTTTGAAATAACAGACATACAACCATGGCATACAACCATACATACGATATGACCACTCGGTGTTGTTAGGCTACCACGCTAACCTCTATGCAGCCGAGTTCTGCAAATATCCATTTTCTTGATCAGTCTTGATTTAATGGTCTACGTACACTTGCCGACTTTCTATTAGTAACTTCGTTTTTCCTTTAAGGCACTTTCTTCCTTACTAAGTTTCCCGATCGACCCAATCTCCACTACACATCCTTTGTCAAATGGCTCTGTATTCAGCAAAACCTTCCTTCTTTACCCTTTCTATAATTTTTCTTTCCTCAGTCCTTTGTTTATCTACTAATGCAAAAAGCCTAGTCCATTTAATCCCAGACATTATTCCAGCATCCCGCTATTCAAGCTTTCTAGGAATTTTATTGTCATTAACTTGTTCCAACGACTGGGAGTCGCCTTTTCTTTTGAGTATTCTTAATGGAATACCATAATGCAGTCCCCGTGTCTCGTTAATATGCTTTCCAGGTTGGGAAAACTTTCCGGCTGCTCAGAAACGGTTTCAATAATTAATCCTAACATTCAACCCAACTTCCTTTCCTCTGTAACTTTTTTATTTTAGTTTTAAAGACTCGAATATACGGAAACGAATACTGGAGAGAGTCTCCCTACCTTAGAAACTTTTAATCAGCCTTTTAAAATGCTAACAATTTTATGATTATCCCTCGAATTTCCGTATTTAAGCTGCGAAATTGGATTTCTTCGAATCCAAATATCTCTAATGCCAACGTTATCTGTCCGTGAGACGAGTAAACTGTCTATTTTTCAAAGAAAGGAGATATTTTCGCGTAATTTGAAATTAAAATTCGTGTTTGCGCAGTACAATATTTGTAATCTAATATTTCTCCATGCTCGTTTATTCATTATTCATCATCTCATAATTAATTCCTACCTTTCACTGCCGAATGTTGCTTTCTCAGGTGCCAAAATTTAACCTAATTACACTTTCACATTAACCTTTTCCCCCGAAAATAGAATTTTATTCAGGCCCTGCGCCATAATCCCTGACTTTTACTCGCGAAGCTTTTCCTTTCTGATATTTTGCATATCATCCAATGAAATTCGGTTACGAATAAAATGAAAGCTCAGCCTTGTAACGCAGATTTGCTCCGAAAAAAAGGAGAAAGAAGGTGAAGCGGAAGGAGCGAGTATGATGGGTTTTTAGCTCACTCAGGCACACCCCACGTTTCTGAATTTTAATTGATTTTTTCCAGTTTCTGATAGCTGGAATGTGTTTTGTATTTTTGAGCGGAGAGTATGAATAATTTCCAACGTATTGAATGCAGAAAAATGTGCATGAGGGAACGCAAAACTCGGGGTTGAATCTATCGCTGGTGCTCGAGAATTGTTTTGCTTTTCGCCCTTGTCTTCTGATTCTTGTAATTTAGTTGCCATTGAACCGAACGTGGGAGCATTTATTTGCAACGGCAAATACGGCTTCTTTTTCTGATGAAAATGACGCATTCTCTGTACAATACTCGCGATACCATTCCTTCCACCAATGAAAATTTCCATCTCCAGAAATGCTTTCGAAGCCCACCCGCCGCCTCTAATTACAATCTCCTCCGCGCAGCTGTATCTCTCGCGTTGGTTACCACTTTCGAAATTCAATCATTTTTCAATTAGTCGCCTCCTTTCCACGCAAATGACGGTTCCCTGATCTCCTTTTTTCTTTCGCATCACTCCGTGAATAATTGTGCGAATTCTGAGTGTTCATTTGGAGAGTAAACGCAACACCTTGAGTTTCTTTTAAATACAGTTCTCATGATAGGACGTTGAATTTTTCTTATGTCTAGCATTTTTCTCGATATAAAAACGCATGCATGTCTTTTTTGTATGAAAGATCAGTATATTCCGTTTGGTAATTAATGAACTACTCCCAATCATACGAGAGATGAGTACGCATTCATGAATTTAGTGATTAGAACGTCATAAAAACACGGCTAAGAAAAAATGTATTTCCTTCGATATTGCATTTTTTTTTTAATTAACCGTCATTCGCACATGAAATGAAAAATGTGAAAGTTCGCGAGCGAGTTCATTTAAACGTACGAATGTGAATAATGAGCGAGAAACGAGAAAATATTAGCAAATTCGTGCATGCGAGCGTGTTTATCTATCAAAGTTGTTGTGGTTTTTATTTGCATAAGATAAATACGAATATTTTAGAAGTAATTGTATACAAAATTTTAGGTTTGTTCCTTATCGTACCTTATAGTAAATATGATGAGTTCGGCATTTCAAGTTGTTGTTCCGAGCTAACAGCTAACTTCACTTCCGTCGTTCGCACTCCTCGTTCCGTGATGTAAGGCACACTAAGATTCTGCCCAATAAATATTTATAATACTGTAGTTATAACGCTAGATAGGAATAATTTTTATTTGATTTCCTTGCGTTTCTCATTTTATTTTAATCTCTCCAATTATAAAATGCTCACGCTCACATAAATGCGTAGAGAACAATTACATTCTATTGATTTTGATTTTCTTCGCTGTCCCTTACCACCTCTTTTCTCTTCCTGCGATGAGTATTTTATCAATATTACCTTGGGTAATTCCCATTTATTATCTTTGCTTGAACACCCTACTATTCGAAGACAAAAAGCGAGTTCCACAGTTTCACTAAACTAGAAATTTCCCACCCAAACCGAGATGGGTGATAAATTAATATCCCTCCCTCCCTTTGCATATATCTTTCTTGAGATGTAAAAAATGAAAACACCTTCTTGCCCGAGTTCCAAGGCACCCCTCCAGATTTAACCCATCCCATTTTCACGCTGCGCAATCCCAGAAGCTACACTCCGAATACCTCGAAATCGCGAGACCGTAACAAGATATCGAATCTGAATTTCGCAGATCCCCGTTTTCCAAGCAGCGACGTTCTCTCTCGTCCCTCGTCTGCTGACAGGGTTTTTGAACCGACGCCTCTCTTAAAAACTTGACCCTGGCCGCCCAATACCCGCTTCAGCTTCTTTTATCCATTTTCTTCATCTAAGCTCTTCGCCTCAGAAACACGGAAAACCCTTACTCTACGCCGTCTTTCTCTCTACGCCATTTAAAATTCAAATTCCGGATCCGTTCGTTAGTAGCAGTCCGGTGCGTTTTATTTTTTGCCCTCTCTCTGAGTGAGGGAGGGATTCTTTCCCATGCCCCAGGGGCCTCGTTAACCTGGGCCCAGTGAGATATTTTCGCTTGCATGGCCGCTCAACGTCACAACACGTTTTTCCATATAGAACCCCACATATACACTCTCCCTTTCTCCATTTTCTCTTCCTGCGATTCCTCCTACCTCACTAAAAGGGCAAGGGCCATTAAAGAAGATGTGTTTTATTTTCCCCTTTCGCACTAACATTTTCCCCGTCTTCAGGCCTTTTTTCCTCGAATAAAGCACTGTCCGTCCATCCTCTCTCTCTCGTCTTCGGACGGGATACCATCGCTGGAAGATTTACGGGCGAGAGTGGGAAACTTATTAGGGATAAGCTCCTTTGGGTGTTTTTTGGGAAAAGGGAAGCGTTCGGTGGCTCTAGGTAGCGAGCGTTTGAGATTGAATATTTTTGGAGGAATCCTTCCTGAGGATGCTTATAATGATCGCTCAAATGAGGGATTTGAGGGAGCTGTGGGGAAATAATGGATTAGAATTTCCACTTTGGAGAGATTTTCTTCCGCTACTCGAAAAACTAGATCTGTGAAATGAGAGAAAAAGAAAAGCACTTCTTCCATAAATTTAATATACTCGCGACTGACTTTAGCAAATGATCGCCATCATCAGATAGCTCATAAATTATTCGAAATTGTACTTACACCAAGGGACGGTAGCAGAGAGGAGCCAGGGAAAATGTAGGAAGAAAAGGAAAGTCCCATGATTGGTTACTATAGCTAATTCCACCGCATCGTCACTATTGAACTACTATGTGAGAAATTCTCCATTCTAAAATTTACATTTATTCCCAAGAAAAAACGGACATAAAGGAAGTTTGACGGGACTGGGATTAGAACCCGGAATCGTCCACTTTCTGGGCGAATGTTTTAGCCATCTAAGTCATCCAGTTAGAACATTCAAGCATGCCGTTTCAATTAAGGAAAAGGGTAGAGGTAACTTTGCACTTTTCGGAAAGCGGAAAATTCAAGGTTCGAGAACGAACGCTACTTAAAAATGTTATGGGACTTCGATAAATCAAGGTAGAGTGGAGTTGATTTGTCTTTTTATAACATATTAACATATTTTTCATATCATACTCAATAATAGTTAGATCTGATAACTATATTTTTATATCTAATTTTCGTATATAAAAATATATACTGAAGCTTAAAAGATATTTTCCTTATGGGTAAATAGATTCCATAGGTTTCCATAAGTTTGAATAGATTTTGGAAGCGATAGGAGTAAACATTAACATTGACAAAGAGAAAATGTTTGTCAACGCAAGAGAAAATTTTCTCTCGGTGAATTTATAATTATGTTCCACCAAATATCACTGGACTCTTGGATCAAATACACTAAACATCAAATATACTAATCACCGGATCAAATGTACTAAACATGAACAGGCAACTATTTCAAACTAAAGAGTCTATTTGCTACTTCTCAAAAATAAAGAACACATGTACATGTGTACATGCACATATGACACATCTTTATGTTATCTTTCTTTAAATTTCATAATTCGCTAACAGATAAAAACTTGTCACTTTTTGACGTATTATGTATCTTGTCTGTTCTCTGAACTATTGCTCTGGAAAAATCATTTGTATGCCGATGATATAATTGTTCATAATTAATTAGCTTATAAAAATGCATCTCGTGTAATCATTAACCAGATTCCTTGCAGCCTTCCGTTTCTAAAATATCTCTGCTATTGAAATCGATTACAGTCTTAGTCAAAGCAAACCAGCAATTATAATTATTTTCACAGATCCATTACTGTATCGCCCATTATTCCATTAATGATTCCCCCCTGTATCCCATATTATTCCATTAATGCATCCCCCTTTAAAATGGCCACCGGGTGTAAGAAATGACATGTATCCATTTCGAGGCAAATTTTACGATCAACTTAACATGGTGAGCTCTTACTGCAGGCCTACTTTAACTGGAAAATGCTCACCGTTTTTACAACTTTTTTTGTTTTTACAACTTTGTTTTCTACGACAAAACCCCCACATCTGCTTAAGCGTGACATAGGCAAAATATTCCTCCAGGATATCTAGGCCTTCGCTCCGGATTTGGATTTTTCGGTGGTAAATTGCCGCCGTGACGTCCTCTTCCATCTTTGCGAATCTCCTCAAAATATATTTTCCAATTTACCTCGAACGCCGTGCCGTAGAAATTACGTGCTCTAAAACTCCCGGAGCAAAAATCCGAAAAAAATTCCGGGCTCCTTCGAGGCGTGAGCTTCTAGCCGAGCAGCTATATTTTTTTCGGGATTTATTTTAGCGAAGAATTCCCTCTCCGTAGAGATCTTTGCCTTTGCGGGATTTCCGCTCTCTAACATTTTTTGCTGCTCGCCTCCGATGAAATTCTAAGGAGAGTTTCGGATGCCTACGTAAGCAATTGACTTTCAGACCCCGCAATTCACGTAGGCTTTCCCATTACGGTGCGTCGCGTGGCGTTCGCTGTTTGCCTCGAACAAATCGATTCCACCGAGGAGAGACTCGTCGGTTGCATTTCGTATGCATTTGCCTGTCCGAAGTTTATTTGCCATCCCCCATTATCAATCCTGTTTCGGGGAAACCGAGAGTATGCTTTCGCTAACCAAACTCTGGTTTAGCTCCTCTCTCGTCGGGTTTCACCGTTACTGCCGGATCCCCTTTTTTACCCTGCGTTTGTTTTTACCTTTGAGCGTCATCTTTACCTTTGACCTGGAATTCCGGTACACTTACGACCTGTATCTCCGTTGTTTACGTCTTTCTATTGGTAGGAATTGGGTTAAATTTGCCGTACATCAAGTATTTACAAACGTCTCCTGTTTTTGATCCCGCGTAAGATTTCTACAGCAGCGACAAAAAAGGAGGAAAAATAAATATCCACACTCGATATCTAATTTTTCGCCTGACGAAGATCTTCTTCTCGGACTAAAATAATCCTTACAAAGGTTCATTTGCGCGAATAAAAATTGAAGATTATCATAGCATATTGTATACTGCTCATGTTTTTCACTTGCAATTAAAGCCTGCAAGTTTTTATGCGTATTTTGCTGCATCGAACCCTATGAGATCCACGTTTTGCTTTAGAGAGATTTCGGCTAGCTAAGATTATTCTGGGACGAGTTATCTTCGTTAGCAGTGTTACCACAAGATTGGAAAGAAAGTATGGGAGGAATTATAGAGAAAGATTTAGGATGACTTTCCAGTAGAAGGTGATGCGAGTTGTTCAAGCTAGGTATTAAGAAGGAATGAAGGCATTGGAAGAGGTTGGTGTGGTAAGATAAGTGGGGAAAAAGCAATTATCCAATTTATAGTCTATACTAATGACGATGATGATGTGAGCGTTGGTTTCAGATTTTGAAATAAATTGTAAGATGGGAAAACACAATAGCTCAAAAGTTCACGGAGAGATTCAATTCAAAGGAACTGTGAAAATAAAAAATAATACACACGAGTATTTTCTCAATTAATGAACAAGAAGAAGAACAGAAATTTGTTGACAAAACAAATATTTCCAAAAGAGGGATGATAAATTATAACAAATATGTTTTTATGGCTTCTGTTTGCGAGAATGAACTTTTATAGCAATATGTATTATATGAGACTCAAAGGAGCAAAAACTAAGATTGTCAGTCAGTCAAAAAACATAAAATTAACCAAGAAATATAATACATGTAAGGTGCAAAGGTGAAGGTATGCAAAGTATCTCGCGTAGGATTATCCAAGCTCAGCGATGTTTTCTATAACGAGCGCAAATTCAAGCAGACAAGGATTCGATATTCAGTACTTGTCGATGATATTGGAATTTAGGTAAAGCCACTAGAACGCGCTTGCATAATGGACGCTGATACAGAGGGAGGCAGACCGCGGGCGTATTAGAGCTTAATTGGGTGTAAAAGCAACTTTGCATCAACTATCACCATCGCTACTTCCAGCTCATTCGTTCGTAGTCAATACTAAGGCTTCTGTATTCTATTGAATATTCTTAAAATGTAAAATGCCTGCACGTTCGCCTTTGGTGGAAGCGGTCCCAGGTTCGATTCCTGTTGGGGGCTCACATGTGCGAAATGACCTTAGTCGTCGAAACACTATAAACAAAACTACCGCTATAGTACTTAAAATGAAGAAGCTTCCCCAAAACCTCAAGTATAATCAACTGTTAATACGTTATTAAAACAAACCTTTTTTTGTTTAATATTTCGCCATAAAAAGATCTCTGAAAATTTAGACAAAATAATTAAGTTTACTTCATCTTCGCGGGTTTCCAATTCTTTTCGAATGATACTTTGAGATTCGAGTCTATCATTACTTATTTTTCCCCTGAATTCTCATCTCTGGCGGTTTCAACTCTCCTCTTCTCCTCCGTAAGTGTTATTACGCCATTCCATTCTCGTTTTCAGTTATTCATACCGTCGATTGCACATGATATTTTGCTTTCTTATCTTAAAAATTTTATAATTTTACCTCATCATGTAGTATTCGTTTTCTTTTTCTATTTTTTTTTTCTTTTCCGTTTCTTTATTTATTCCGTTTCCAGAGCTTTCACAGGTATATTTTCTTTCAACAATTCCTCATTATGTCATCAAGATTCCACAAAGTGACGGCCTCCTCCGTGAATTTTTTATTTTCAATACTATGTTGTAATTGACATTATTACTTTATAACCTTATTACTTTAATTAATTCTTCCTTTTCTCCCTTCATTTCGATGTGCATTTCCTTGTTTAAACCATTCCCATTGTTTCAGCGCCTTTTTGCTCAATCGGCTTTTAATACAAGTTCCTCCCTTCAATCTTCTCTTCTCAACGTTTCTCACTATTTGAAATTCCCAAATGATTTAACTACTTTAGTTAGCTGCTTTGTGCCAAAGATTTGGTCAATGATTCAGCTCAATGTTGTGTTTCATAAGATGACGTTACACAGTTTTAATAGAACGATAAAATTTGCAGTTTGGAAAGATAATAACATTAGCTTTAGGGTATGCAGTCTTTGTTAAAACAACAAAACTCCCTGAAATAAAAATCTTTAATAGTCTATCCTTTTCCCACCCATAGTATAAAATGCTGTTTCTGACTCACTTGACCTTTGCCTTGTAGCAAATATCATGTTCTCGATTCCCGGATATCGATTAAAAAAACTGCTCAAGTGCAGGAGCTGTATGCATTCGGTGATGTTTTGACTGCGTTCGATCCCTATTTCCCATCCGTAAATGTTTATTTCATGGCATAAATTAATATACAATTCAGTTTTAAATTACTAAGACTCCATTTCGGCTTGTAACATACTCTTGGAAAGGAGGCTTTCAACTATTCAGGGCAGCTTTCATTAAAATATGTCACTCTCTTTCGGTCTTTGGTGAAAATATTTGTTTTCACTCGCTAAAAATGTTTCGATGTGTAAATACGTTGCAATCCTCCGATGCGACGGGTTCATAAATCATTCCGTATTGCGTTGTTCCTGCATCCTTAGTGCTCTCCTGAACGCAGTAATGGTTTAATACAGAATGTTTACGACCAATATATATGCAAATCTATGTAATGGAAGCAAGAGATAATGTTTAAATCCCGTTTGCGTGGACTTTAAAAATTGGAACGTACCCACGTTGGAGCTGTTTAATCTGCAAATTATTCAAATATTGACTTCGAACAAATCGGAAAGAGATAAAAAAGAGGAATTTGTAAAGTAAACGCACACCAAGAGAACCTTCTATAAGATCACGCACAGGCTATGGAAGGGATATTTTTTCGAGGACATGAATGAAAACAAAGTCCAATTTACAGCATTCTCTTTACTTTAAAGCCCACCGGAACATTTTCAACTGGAAGCTACCGAGAGAGAAATGGAGATTAATTTCCACCATAATGATCGCGATTTTCTTTTTTGCGTGTGTTAACGGTAACATTAAGCTAGTTTTGACTTGTTACCAAAAGGTAAAAAGTTACCTCTTCTTTTCCTTATTTAATTGACTCTGATAATCGATGCGAAAATTTTGTTGAAGAAATAATAGTAATTACTGTAAAGGTTGATTTAAAAATAAAAATATAATAATTCTTTCACGCTTTATAAGTTATTAAACTTTTCCTGAAGAAATTAACCGTGTTTCTATCTTAATAACCCCTTCTATCCGACATGGACTCTTACCAAATTTTATTACGTCCACTTCTGTGAATTATTGATTCGCTTCACTGTAATAGAGTGCAATGACTTGGTTCTTTTCCGGCGTATAAAGTGCAGAAGATTTTCTCGGGTTGTCAGCTTTGTTATCGGGTTGTTTGGTCGATCGTTACCGACGCTTCGGCCGCACAATTCGCAGTCATCTTCAGTGTGTGACAATATTGTACTTAATTTTCTAATGATGAAAGAGTTTGCGAATCATTTTGTCTCATTTGATAATGTAAGAGGTAGATGATGGATTATTTTTAACCCAAATAAAAAATTACCACAATCTAGTTAATTAGACCTCGATTTACGATCAAATCTCGAGGAATTTAAAAATTACAATCCCCCTGTTTCAATATGTGAAGGTTACCAGTTGATGACGCGTCGGATTCCGGGTCAAGTAAAAACATTCCATCAATCTATGATGCAACTGAGCTGCCTTGTTTTATAACTCGTCCGAGAGTAACACCATCCTTTCCTTTTCCTTTTGTTAACCCT
Organism: Ladona fulva; assembly: GCA_000376725.2. Taxonomy (NCBI): domain Eukaryota; kingdom Metazoa; phylum Arthropoda; class Insecta; order Odonata; family Libellulidae; genus Ladona; species Ladona fulva. The sequence continues at coordinate 919,957 of KZ308402.1, read as the reverse complement.
TATTTGTAAAAAAAGTGCTTCATTTTTTTAACTTTAACGTTGTTGAGCATCAAGATGAAATCAAACGAGAATTCACTATAAATTCATTCGCATCCACATGCATATCTTCTGCTTATAACTACGTACACCTTTTATCGAGGTGATCTTATCTAATCATCTGACCCGGAAAAATATTTTTGCCCTCGCTTCAAAATTGCCCTGGATTTTTCTGCTCGAATTCACTCCTCCATCAATTTCGGCCAACTATTTCTTTCCTTCATATTCCATATTCTACAATCCGGAGCATGGCGTACCCATAAAGATTAGGAGACCGCAAGTTTTGGATTTCTGCGAGCGCTATCGATTAGACCTACTTTTTATGCAGTAAACCTACTTTCGCGGCATTCTCGATCTCCTGAAAAAGGGCCATTTCCCCTTTTTCAATTTTATTCTAAACTCATCCTCCCATCACAAACAAAATTCGAAAGGGATTTTTAACGGAGACTTGCTCTTTGTATCGATGTTGTAGGTCTTTCGAGATCCTTTGGTCTGAGGAGCTCGTTATAGAAAAAAGGCGTACGAGAGGAGTTTTTCGCTGAAAACGCTGCAGAGCGTAATCAAAACATAGTGTTCGACTCTTTGCTACGTAACATATCGATCTATTTTTGGAGGAAAGGGGAACAAAAGTTAAATGCCTCGGTGTGTTTTCGTGGTATAATGGCTCAAGTGCTCTGGGCCTTTTATTTCATCTTTTCTTCCCAAAAAATCCGTTTGTTTACCGTTCTTTCCGGCAATATTTTCCAGAATCTGGGCAGAATGCCGTTCCTAAAAATATATTCCACCTCTTTGTCCGAGCAAAAATGAGGAGGAAAATGCTACAATAAAGGCAAAGGAGAGAAATTTTTAGTTTGGCTCGTCGCCGCCATTATGATCAACGGAGTACGCGGTAAAAAAATTTTAGATAAAAGTTATTCACTTCCCGATTTTTGCAGACGCGAAAGATCACGGTTCCCTCCAATTAAAGGCACGATAGAGGGAACTAATTGATGAAGTTATGCGTGGGTACGCCTGTAGCGACTTTCTGTGATGATATTGTCTTGATTTAGACAAATCTGAAAGAATTTGTTGGCTCTATTTTTCGATTTCCGTAGTACGAAAAGAGAAACAACAGTTTAGTGTTTAAATGAATCGACAACGTTTGCGTAATGTTTTAGGCACTTTGGAAAAAATTTTAAACTGTAATAATCGCGTCAAATTAAGATTTAAGGCCAGATATTTAAGTTGTCTTTAACTGATGTTCTCTTTAAGATCTGCATTATAATTGTTTGTTAAAGGGAATATCATAGTTAATATCCATACTAATCTATTATATATCACGGAGATTAACTATAATCTTCACTTTAACTTTTAAAAACCATGAAACACTGATGTGAACATCAGTTTAAGTCTATTTTAAGTGTAAATTATCATATCAGGTCTAAGGGTAGTACTTTCTTCACGTTTCGTCTCTTACATAACTAATTATCGAGTAGAATGTATTTTTCTGTTGTGTGATCTTGTTACATCCGAATATTTTTACACCTAATGCTGTCATCATGGCGGTCGCGTCGACGGTCAAGCAGAAAAAGCCAAATTTGCGTCATATGTCGTATCATAATGAATTCCACGCATTAATTTAAAGTAAAAATAAATTCTCCCTTTTGACTTTTAATGAGACAACCCGCAATGGAGAAGCGAAATAAAAGACGTGAGAGAGAAAAGTGAATGTCGCCTGCCGCATCATTAATTTCACCCGGGCTAAGAATAACGGTTGGCCTTAACAAAGAAACATCGCGATCATTCAATTAGTCAACCAATATCGCCATCCTCATCGAGGGATGCCGAAGATTAAAAAAAGCTGTAGTCAATCATGGAGAAAATCATCGAGACCTTTTCTTCTTTCCTATCTCCGGAAAAAAAAGAAACCTTTTGTTCCGTGGAAATAACGTAACCCTTCCCCTATCCTTCCCTTTGGCATGCCTCTTTACATTTTCGTCCGTGGGGATTACAATAAGGAAAGATCTAATTATATTTTCGCCACAATTACGTGCCTCCTCCATGCCACTCATTTTTTTCTTCATCCGTCATTCTAGAACGAGATCTTCCGATTCCCCTCCCAAATCCCTTCTTTCGTGTCATTTCTTCTACCCCACTCTTAATAAATTCTCAACCTTCCCTTATCATCCAGAAGCCCTCTATTCCCTCATGGGAAATAGCCAATAGCCTCGTGACAGATATCGAGACGTAGTATCCGAAGGAATCGAAGAGTAAGGAGAGAAAGGAAGGACAGGAATATGACATTATTAAGAAAAGGCAGAATCACATTTACATTCTTTGAATTCACTTCTACAATTTACTCGGTGAAGAAAATAAGTCAGAGATATGAGAGAGTAGGTGAGATGTAAAAGAGCCTTTTATTAGATAACTGCGTTAAATATATGCCGTAGATATATTTCAATAATATACCAAGACTTATTTGAATTAGAAGACGAAAGTAAAGGAGATTTCTTCCTGTAAAAAAGTAGGCGATGTGCGAGATCGGATAATAAAAGTAAAGATATATTTTAATCTCGCCACAGGTACAGTTGAATGAGTTTGAAAAGAGAGAGTTAAAACTCATCTATAATAGAGAAAGGTGGAGAAGTTGATCTAAAGAAAATAAATCTACAATTTAAATCAAATAGAATATAAAAATATTATAATCTAATATATATTACAGGCCGCGGTGGAGTGATTAGCGTTCCAGTCTAACAAGGTCCTGGGTTCGAGCCTCGGATAGTAGGGTTTATCCAGTTTGAGAATGGTTGTTTTTATGCATAAATTATTATTTAAATATAAGTAATTGAGGTCTTCCTGTTTCCATTTTAGAAATTTTAAAAGTATGGTAGTTATAAGGCTAACGCAATCGAAAACAAAAACCGAAACTATGATAAACAGAAGACATTCGTACATCCTCAGATAAACCAAATTTTTTGTTTATGAATTAGAATGAAATGCTATGGTATATTAAATGAGTTGTTCTTTTCAAAGTGTAAGAGTTCCATCTTCATGTATCAGAAACAACTAAAGTATATCAAGTAGGAGATTTAATATAGCGTAGATTTAATATAGCGTAGATTTAATATAGCGTAGATCAAACAGCATTTGACACGCGGATCGATAATGCCTACAGGATATTTTTTAAAGGACGATAGCGAATGACCGTAAGATCTTCTCCATTGAGTCATAAATTCGTAAATGTCAACTCTTTGGCTTTGTCGTTGGGATCAGAAGAGTGCGCAACGAGAAAAAGTTACCAGACCGAATGCTAAGAGAAGTGATGAGGGAGTTGAACAAGGTGGGAACAAATTCCTACTCCTCCATTTCCGTCCGCACTGATTGCGATGCCAAGGTGAGGTCGCATAAAAGAGTTGGAAGATGAAGTAAAAAAGGATGGTTGAAGGGATGGGAGAGGAGAAAAGACGTCTCCGGTAATGGGAAAAGAAAAAAGGCGGTATCTAGGGGATGATTTCCAAAGGGAGGGGGCGATCTGAGGGGAGGATTTGAGGAGGTCAATTCCTCCTCTCCACCTCATTCCAATCAAAGGCGGTCTTTTGCTTCGTCGACTGATAAAAGAAAATGAGTGGGACTAAAAAAGTGTCGGAGGTCACCTCCCCCATCCCACCTTCCGTTCTGTTTGACATCAACACAGGCGCACATGCCACGATCTCACCAGCTTCGGGTTACGCTTTTTTCCTTCGATGTACCGATGCCTTCCATGTTTTCATCCCCCTTTTGCTTCAATTCATTCCTCTCTCAGGAACGAAGGGAAAGGAAGAAAAAGTAACAATGGTGGTCCTTGGAGGTTCACCTCCATCTCCGAGAATAACGTTAACTCCTGCTTTATTGAATCACGTCCTCCAACATCGCACCCTCTCGTCATCTCGTCTGACGCCAAATCTCAGATCGAGACGTGAAAGAGCGTTGCGCGTTAGGTCACTGCCTGTCACGGGTACAGCTCCGAGAGAATTCTTTCACTAAACGATAAAAGGATTTCATTGGAAATAAAGGGAATTCCCTGCGAGAGATTCTGAATGGTACGAACAATATTAGGGTTCCACTCGACAGCCTAAATGTAATCTTCTTTGAGTGAAGTTAAGCAAACTAAATGTCGAGGCAAAGACTTAAAGCAAGATTTAAAAAGCAGAGAAATCTGCGGTAAAGCAACTAAAAAGCTTGGTTTTATAAAGCACATTTTAGGTAGATGAGATGAAAAGGTTAGAGAACGATGTTATTTCATCTTAGTCAGGCCCCGTCTGGAATATGCGGCGAGTATAAGAGATCCAGGGGGTAAGCTAAAAAAGTAACTCGAATGTTTGATGTTAACACCCCTCGCGGTACTCCGAAAGGTGGCTTGCAGGGTATGTATGTAGATGTAGATGTAAGACATTTGATTGTTTATTCGTGATTTTAGAGAATCTATCTCGAAGTTCCCTTTCGTGATAAGCAACCAGTCACTTCGATTCATACTAAATCTCGAGACCCAGTATTTGCGAACTCAATCGTGAAATACATATGTGCATCGGTGATACTTTCTATTCTTGAAATCACAAAAGTCTTTTCTCTACAGGATGCCATTCACCGCTTCAGTCAGCTAACGCTGTAGGTGTAAAATCAATTTAGGTAACTAAATATACTTATATATTTATGAATACATATGTGATTTATCTATAACTCGAGCAAAAATCTCTATTTCTACTTGTACTTTAATGGTATTTGATAAGCCGTTAGATAAGTTAGATAAGCCGTTTGTTACCTTGGAAGTTTCCGGCGAATAAACTCGGATATAAATAAAAGATTGGAAGCAGCAGTTCTCAAAGAGTCTGATTATATATTCCTACGAAATATTTCGATTCCATAATAAAACAACCAAAAATGCCGACAGCTGAAAGATTAAATACCATCGGAAATTTATTGTGATATAGAATTATGCCAAAATATTTATGGCAGCTGCTTCATGTAAAATTTCCAAATTAATTTCAACTTTGAGGAGTTTCATGCGTATTTCATTAATATGTGAAAAGATTTCGTATTTTATTACCTCGGCTTTCTTTCGGTAGAGCATAGTAGCGCTATTCAAAGCTTTTACATTATTACACAGCCCAGCATTCATAAATCCACGGAATAAAGTAACATTTCTAAATTTATAATCTCAATCTTGTCGAAAGGTTTCATTTTTAAATATTTCAAATTTTATTATGGCGAAAGAAAACAATGTTATATTTCCACTTTTAATGCATGAGTTTCTTACGTATTCTATCGCATCTCTCACATTTATTCTTAACTCTACAAAATTAAAATAAAGTATGTTGACACTAATTATGGCGAACTCATTAACTAAATGTTACTTCAGGTATTCCGCAAGGTAGCGTTTTTGGGCCACAGCTATTCCTCATTTACGTGAATGACCTCCCAGCAAATATTAAATCCGATATCAGACTATTTGCCGACGACTGCATACTATACAGGCGGATAACGAATGCTCATGATCGCCTAATTCTGCAAAATGATTTAAATCGACTAGCGGAGTGGACTAAGTTCAACGGAATGTCGGTTAATGTAAACATATCAAGTTTTCCAGAAGAAAGTCTCAAATATTTCATAAATACTCCCTAAATGACGAAAACATTAACGTCGTTTCCGATTGCAAATATCTAGGTATTAGGCTGACTGAAAATCTTAAATGGGGAAAACACATCGAGGACATTGTTGCGAAGGCTTA
>KZ308402.1:893236-913385 GCA_000376725.2 Ladona fulva | reverse complement strand
AAATCAAAATGTTATATTTCCCTCCAGCGTTGCCACCTTGCCAAATGGCCAAATTACAATGCAGATTTAATAAATAAATAAAATAAATAAATAATTATATGAATAGTCCCATTGCTCAAATGAAGTTACCTACCTAACATTATTTCATCGATCATAAAAGTTCAAATTCGTTACGTTCTGACTTTTTTCGTTAAGATGAAATTTACATGAAATTAAACAAATAGCCGATGCATTGCATCGTTGGTACCTTAAGGGAGTTTGTCGCAAATGGGGAAGCTTCCGAGGAATCCGGGTCAGTAAGCAGCCCCTCCTGTGCATGTTCGTCCAGCCGCCGGAAGGAACGGATCCGTGGCGCACGGGAAAGGGATGGAATTGTAGGAAGGGCGCGGTACTCAGAACCGCCTTCAGGCAGCGCGCGGAGAATGCGACAAAGACCATGTAACGAGGGTTAATCCCCTTACAAGACTACCGCACGGCATGCCGAACTCCTTTTTCCCAACTCATTTCTCTGCCATCTCGGGAGGTCCTTGCATTTCACGTGGGAAACGGAGGAATCCGTAGAATACCGATGAAGTAAGATACTTTCGAGAACGGAATGATATGGAACACGAGATAAGGTCTCTTCAGCCGAAAATAACAATTTTCTATCTTCGGTGAGATTCCAATCTGACCAACATTCGCTAACACGCGATATTTTCGTTTATTCTCTTTTTTCTGTTCTTTTTTCCCATTCTCCGTCTTCAGTATCCTGTCCCAATCCGCTTTATCTATTTAAATATCACTCATTCTTTATCCTGTTATTTTATTACTTTTACGTAGGTACTTCAGACTATGCATTTCATTGAATGTTTTTTGTGCTTAACATACGTATTTTATTCGTCTTGAATTTCTACTTTTAAAACGTTTATTTCGCATTTACGATATATTACTATCAGTAGGTTTGTATAGTATAGTTAGTATAGTTTTGTGAGTCCTTTTTTGAGTTTTTTATATGCACAAGCTCTTCAAACGTTTACCTCTCACCATCGCTTTTCAAATATCTTCTTATTGGACACGTTAATACGTTACATCAAAAAAGACATAATTCCCAATATCAACCGATTAAAGACTCTAGTTCTTTATATTTGTTTACTTATGGATTTGAATAAGGTTGCAGTTTCATAAGTAGCTTCCTAATTCAATAGGAAAGATGGAGTAATCTCCACAATTCACTAGATTATTCAAACCTTTTTATTTTTTTTAAACCTCTCCCAAGCAAATTCCTCCATATTCTTACGCATAGTCTACCGCTAAGCGAATATCTATCGTACTCTGTCCATCGAAAAGTGTCCCATTTAAATGCAAATCCATTAATTTGTCCATTTATGAATGATTCAAAAGCATTCCGCGCCAGTTTTTAATTCGGATGAAATTCTGCCATTTATATGCGCATATATTCAATCGTCATTTCATTAGGTTGTTTATAACTTTTCCTTGAGAAGGAAAAGAAAACAAAGAACGGGCTTTGGGGACTCATTCATCATTTGGTCAACCGACCAAAGGTCGCGAAAATTCGTTCTGTCAAAGTTTTTCTTTCCAATAGCGTTTTTATCCCCGCAAAACTTTGTAAGTTTTTAGAGAGTGGCGTGGATTATGGACAGATCAATCGAGACGAATCTTAGCATCAAGATACTGGCGCAGTACTTCGCATTCTTCGGATCTCAAGATGCGGAAGAGGAACGCTCTTTTGTTCTCTTTGGCTTAAGTCTTGGGATTTGTTTTGGTATTCTCGTCGCGCAAGATATCCGAGGTTATAAAAGAAATGAGAAAAAGTACAGAGATATGACTGGAATTCATAGAGAAATCTAGCAGAAATATACGAACGCACGTTATGTATTTACTCACCTATACATGGATTTCATTATATGTTTATACTAAAATAATAGGAACTTTAAAACGAAGATAACATGAATATTGGTTTTCATCAATAAATCTGTTTTTGTGATACAACTATATTATTAAGATAGAAAGTTTAAGTTGTTGAAAATTAACACTTTGACAAACAGTAGTTCAAGTTAAGAAGTTAATGAGGCAGGATATAAAAACGTAAAGTTTTCGAAGAGCTTTAAAAGATGAAATGAGGATGCCTCACGCGTACATTTGGTGAACTACTTACCTTTATACGGATAGTTTAAAAGGAGTATTCACAGTCTCAAATTTTCTTTCATAAAAATGAAATTGAAGAACTTAATCTACGGAACACTGATTTTTGCATCAGTATCATTATTTCACCGGTTCAAATTTTTGACGATACGGCTTTTCTCTAAATTCTTTCATCGTTTAGATTAACGAAAATCTTTCCCCGTCATCTTTCATCCTAGGAGTGCATATACATCTACATCTACATAAGTACCCTGCAAGCCGCCTTCCTGCGTGTGGCAGGGGGTGTAAACGCCAAGAGTAGAATTACTTCTTTAATTTATTATTATCGCGTATCGTTCGCGGAAAAAAAGAGTCTCTAAAACGACTTGTCCTCGCGTCTATTTCTCTTATTTTACGCTCACTGTCGGATCGGGCAAAGTAGCAGGGGGGTCGCATAATATCAATTACGTCATCCGAAAATGTATTTCCTCTGAATTTATCTAACAATCGCAGCCTAGCTTCTAATCTCCTTTCTTTCAAGGATTCCCAACCTGCGTCTGTGAGCATTTGCGTTACACTTGCTTCTCTATCGTAGCACTTTTTAACAAAACGTATCGCCTTACGCTGCACTTTCTCGAGTTCGCGAGAGTTCGTTTCATCCGCTGGGTCCCATATACTCGCCGCATATTCCAGATGGGGCCTAACTAACGTAAAATAGCATCGCTCTCTAACCTTTTCATCGCATCTACCTACAATACGCTTTATAAAACCGAGCTTTTTAGTTGCTTTACCGCATATTTTTCGAATGTGTGTGCTCCAGTTTAAGTTATTGGTTAGGGTGATTCCAAGATATTCTACTGAGTCGACTACATTTAAATTCGTTCCACTAATTTTGTACGGGCGGTTCTGACTCAATTGTTTCCTTTCGAAGAAATTTACTACAGAGCATTTATCTACATTAAGATCTAGCTGCCATTTTTCGCACCACATTTGTATATGAGCTAAGTCGTTTGAGAGTGAAGCACTATCTTCGTCACTTGATATTTCTCTATATATTACCGAATCATCCGCAAATATCCTCACATTGCTATCGATCTTGTCGCTTAGGTCATTGATATAAATGAGGAAGAGTAAAGGTCCGATTACGCTGCCTTGGGGTACGCCTGAAGTGACTCTGACTTTATTCGAACTAACGCCATCAAGTACCACTTGCTGTTCTCTCTCGTGTAGAAAATTCTTTATCCATTCAATTATTTCCTTGTTGATACCTGCTAATTTTAGTTTGTAAATTAATTTGTAGTGGGGGACCCTGTCGAAAGCTTTCTTGAAGTCAAGGAAAATAGCGTCCACTTGTTTTTTACTTTCGGCAGACTTTAAGATATCGTGGACGAATAGAGCTAGTTGGGTTTCGCATGATCGGTTCTTTCTAAATCCGTGTTGGTTCTTACTGAGGAAACGATTGCTATCTAAGAACTTCATAAGTGAGCTAACAACGACGTGCTCCATTACTTTTCCGGAGAGTGAAGTTAATGAGATAGGCCTATAATTTCCTGGGTTCTCCCTCAATCCACTTTTATAAACGGGCGTAACATTCGCTGACTTCCAATCTACTGGGACTCTACCTTCGCGCATGGACTTGGTAAATATAATTTTGAGATAAGGGGCGACGCTTTCTGCCATTTCTTTCAATACTCTAGCCGGAATACCCTCTGGACCCGGCGATTTGTTTGGCTTAATATTACGTAAGAGTTTTGCAATTCCATCTTCAGTAAAGCATATACTTTCCATTGACGAGAGCGTATTATACGAGAGCGCATATAGCAAAAAACCCACGAAAAAACGGAGATGGAAAAAGTCTCACGGATTCCAAAACAGCATATTTGAAAGTCCTGGCTGGAGAGCTTAATTGGCTAAAGCATCCGCCCTTGAAAGTGGAAGATTCTGAGTTCGGTCCTGTTATTTTCATGTCCGTTTTGCACGTAGCTCCAGTTAGGATGGGCTATTTGGTCGGATAGCTTCATATAAATTTGTTATAATGCTAGCCGAGGAAAGGAAACACATGATACCCTTTTAGCGGGTGAAGAGCAGTGCTTCCTAAGTGCTGTACCACGTCACATGAGTAAGCTGAAAAGCAAGGCAGGTTCCGAATATTAGAGTATATTATGCACAGTTAATTTGCTTAGATAATGTAGTTTCATTGAATACTGAAATTTTATGTTCGCCTCCAGGTATTCTTCTTCATCTTCGGAATTTAGATTGGCCAATGAGTGGTTTGGTAAGCCCCAAAGTTTGAGTTTATATATGTGAAGGAAACTTTGTTATGAAGCTCTGAACTATAGTGTAAACGCTTCATGTATCTTTCTGTATAATCCATGCATTTTTACTCCAATATCAACAACTCACAATTATTTTATTCCTCTACGTTAGTAAAAATAACTAAATTCCTTTATCTCTAGATAGTTTGATGTATGTTCACCATATTAAGGTTGATTCCACCTGTAAGTTTCCTAAAACCGATCAACGGAATTACTTGATGCCATAAACGCTGGAATACCCTAAAGGAATTGGAGACGAAGAAGCCATCCCGCAATATAATTCACAAAATATCCATTTTGTTCTGTGGGAATAAAGAATTGGTAAGGCTTTTCTGTTGGCCCCGATACTCTGGCGGATACCGTATCTGATCTCCTCTTCTCTATATATACGCTATATAAGCTCTACCAGTTCGACATCTGAAAGATCTGTTATCGATTGAAGGAATATATACCGAAAACGTCATTTCTGAAAATTGGAACCAATTTGTCCTTTAAATGAGAAACATTTTCCGTAGAGACCCTTCGCCCTCCTCGGTTGTAAGGTTTTTGTTTATTTCCCTTCTTTCACGAAAAGAATTATTATCTCTTAAAGAATCCTATGCGCCACCCTTCCTCGTTACAATAGTAAGGTTCTCGCACCGATGACCTGTCTAAAATAAAAACTGAACATTGGCTCCCACACCTTCATTAACTGTAACCATTTAGACTAAGTTAATTCTGAGTTAATTTAGAGAAACTTGTGTTAATTTTAATTTCGTGAATTAAATACCTAAATAATTTTAGAGATGAATACGCCGTCTGCAATTTATGGTGATGCCCCACTTTACGGCCTTTTCTCCCAGAACTACATCCCCTGGCCGAAATTACATTTTCTATGAATTCTAGAATCCTAAATTAAATTGTCAAATCCAAAATGCTAACACACTAATGTGTACATAAACTAGAATTGGGAGAACTGTTTTTAAATTTTCCGTAGACATATTAAAGCAAGGGTACACGCCAAGACATCCGTCAGCCGAGTCAGAACAGATGGCATTTTACAAGCATAAAAATGAGTTATCCAAGACATCACTGTACTAAGACACCGAGTAACGTAAGTTCTCGTCTTTTAGACGATCTCCCTAGAGAAATTTTCATTAAAAATGCAAGATCTATAACTTGAACTACAAAAGTTAATTGATTAATAAATTATGATTTCTACAGGGTTTGAACTCAATTACTCCATCAACAGCTCTATTATTTTCGGAAACTTTTGGTCATATTTAGTTTTCAAAAGTTTTTCCTTTCAAGGCAATCTCTTGGCTGTCAACAGGATCTTTTAATTCTTCGGTAATCTTCTTTTGATTGCTTTGCAACGGACCATGTGTCTAGGGCCCGTTTCCTCTACGTTTAAGTACAAGCCCATTTCTGCTCCAAATCTCATTTCTACGAACAATCCCAACGATAAGCCTTAAGCATCTGATATTACTCCGCCAGCTCACTCCATTGCGGGTCGCGGTTTCTTTAACGAAACTCAACCTCGTAATAGACCGTCTTATAACGGTTTCATTCCGAGTTTCGCCGAGTATGGCGTGTGAATTGGGTCGTGACTCGATAAAAACATAGACACGGTAGCTTTGATCTCGACAAAAATAACTCTCTTCTCATATTTGAAGTTCTCGAGTATTTGTGCAGTGTCGCCAAGGACGGGTCACAGCAGAAAGAAGAGCGCTGCTGAAGCGAAAGTGTCCAAAAATGCGTTATGACGTGCACAGCAGAAGAACATGGCTTCACGCACCATCTCTTCCCATTTATAGGCGCACCTTTGAAAAAAATAATGAGGCCCAAAAATAATACTTCTGTTCTACATAAAAAGCCCCTTTTCATTCAGCGCGCACGTGCGCGAGCACAAACAAAGAGCCTATTCTTGTGTCGTCTCTCTCGTGAAGGCTCCACTGAATTCCATATTCCACAGATTTTTAGAGCGGTAACCATACAGTAGGTTTTCTCAAAAAGTATTCCCATAAGAGGTAAAAGTAATTTAAGTATTTAAAATGCTTAAATTTTGGAAATAAATTAGTTTGGATGCATTTTTAGGCACTGCATGATATATAAATCAATTTTATTTGTTTCGAATAAGAAATAATATCGGTGTTACAAACGTATCGAAATAACTCCAGGTCGCTGAGGATCTATGCCATTTAATATCCTCGTTTTCCTACAAGGATCTTACACAATTAAGAACTCTAAACTAATAATTAATTAAAACTGTATTCGGTATATTCTCAAAATTTTTAATGATCGATGACCTTCGGCCTTGCAGCCATTATCTGGTATAGCACAGAATATAATGGCAGAGTTAATAGTATTGGACGTACTTTTTAGGAGAGTAGAGGAGATAGTGAAGGAGATGTCGTTAATCAGATCTGAGACAATGTAGCTTCTTTCCCTTTGACTGCCTGTGGAAGAGCATTGGAGCGAGGGAGCTGGTGAGGCCCTTTGCGAAGGAAGAATTCCTCTACCGTTCCTGTGCCCTCACCTTTAGGCATCGTCAAGTTTGGCCCACATAGGTCGCTGAGCAATTCTCACATTTTATCTCGTACACTCCCGAGAGGTCACAAATACCGTTTTCATCTTTTACTCGGGAAATTTCCCGCGAGAGATTACGGGAAGTACAGAATCCCGCTTTCAGTTCCTCGAAGTCAGGTCAGCTCATATTGATTGAAACCTAAACCCCAAAATCAACTTAGCACCAATGATATTAGACTCAAATTAATTTAATAGTTCAACTCGAGTAAACTGTGACAAGTGTTGCCATGGAGTATGGGTATCAGTATAAATACGGTAACGCAAAATACAGTGGATTAGAAAGAAGAAATCCTAACAAAACGAAATGATAGTGAAAGATGGTTATTCGTACCTTCTATTTAATTATTTAACTGAGGAATAAGTGATGATTTAGCACTATCGTGCAGTTGCCAAGTAAAACTCTGATTGTGGGATTGTAATCAATTGCTACAGAAATCAAGAAAACTATTGTGTAGGCATCAATTATGGATGTAATTTGAATCGATAAATTGAATTTCATAACGTTCTTTTGTATTATATTGAAACTTTTATATTTAATTCTTTCATTGCTGTAGTAAGATGAGAAAACTTACGTAAGGAAATAAACCTAAGTCAAAACTGAAATTATTGCGCTAAGGATATTTCTTAAGGCTTCCTTAATTACAGTGATGGCTTATCCTGGAAAAGAAGGAATGGTTTTCCCCTTGTGAAACAGTTTTCCGAAAAGCTATATTGCACAGGATAAGATTACCTGTGGCTAATAATATATCACTTTAATTGCTCCCAGTCTCTGCTAGCCTTCGGGGACACCTCACCGGAAGGTCTTTCCAATTTCAGTGTTTACCTACCTCAAGCCAAACCGCACAACTAGGGACTAGATATCACAACGGAAGGTTAATTTCCGAATTATATTCTGCGGTCTTCCACACGCATTATCGTTAAATTACGTTTAAGGCTTAAATACAAAATTGCTTTGCAAAATTTTCCAATACATTCCTCAAGCGCTTCGTTTAAATAGAGAAATGATACCAAGCAGATTATATACGTAGTAATTTAAACATATGCGTTAAATAACAAAATATAAAAATGCCACTATTTTTATGCTTCTTTTATTGTCTCTCTAAATGATACGTATTTCGATATTGTAATAAAAATGTTCAAGGACTGCACAGAATTATAGAATATTGATCATTTATAAAATAAAACAATAAACCACTTAGACGAAAATAACCTCGATTTTTGTTTATTTGTTTTCAGGTAAAACTTCACCTTTAGTTAAAAAGGTAGGTTAGTTATGCTTGAGAGTAAGGATGACTTTTCTGTTGATATTCACATTACAGAATAATTTAATTCCATAACAAGAATATTTCTGCATTAAAAATATTTTGAACAAAATAACGTTAAATAATCTAATACATCTATAAATCTTTGCAGGAGAAAAATGTATACTTTCTTTAATCTACTAAAAAATTCAATTTTCGTTTACTTATCAAACCGCATTTGAAGTTCCATAAATATCTTTGATTCCGTCACGAAAATCTCTGCGAAATGAGGTCGAGTATTATGTTATTCATTCACTTCTTAAGCGAAAAATCCTCGTCATTAAACAGTGTTGGAGTCTTAGCTTCAAATCTTTAAATTGGATTAAGCTATCTCCGGAAAAAAATTTACGCGAGAATTAATTAAAACCAATCATCAAATCGTCGTTCTTTGTTATTTTTGTTTTTGACGTTATTATAATAAGGATATGAATTACTTTTATAAATAGAACAATTGATAGTGTAATATTTTCCGAATATATTGAATCGATTGTCCATTGGGTAGTAAAAATGAGTCAGTTAAATTACATAAACTAATGATTTTCATGAGCAGGACAGCGATCCCAATTTCAGTTCTCATTCCCGCCCGGAGCTTGACATGGCTTAAGAAACCACCTCATAGCCCTCTAATCTCCCCTCTCTCCATATTTGGTACGAGCTATTTCACCATATCCATGTCCCATCTGTCTTTTGACCAGCACTAGGACGCTTAATGCCTCTAGGAATCCATTTCATTTTATCGCAAGTCCAAAGCTAATCATTTCTTTCTGAAGAGTGGCCAGCTATTTCAAAGACCTCAAACGATATGACTGACTGCTTACCCATCTGCTTCCATTACGATCGCTGCGATCACTCCCAGAAATTCTCGACGTGTTCTCTCCCTCGTCATTCCTCACCGTTCCCAAACTGAGTAATTTCATCATCCAAACCTCCCAAGCACATGAAGAAAACTCAGAGTGTTGCAAATTAATTAATATAAATAGTAGTAAAATATAGGTAAAATATATATAGTAAAATAAAGGAGTACAGAATTTCTGTTTCTATGCAGCGATTCAAAATTTGCAATATATTCTAAAGATTAAGAACTGGTCGATGGTGAATTTTACCAATGATAAATACTTGAGTTTGATGACAGAACTGCCTCGACTCAACTGTCCATTGATTTCAAAATTCTACTTATCCAATGGAAAAAGATGATCACTAATACTAAGAATTCCGTCCATAACCAGCCTAACAAAAAATCTTCATGTCGCTACGCAACTCTGTAAAATAAATGGCTGATATTTCGATTTCAGAAAAAGCAGCGTCTAGTAAATGTATTTATACTTTTACATGGCTTTGAATTGCATTAAGATGTCCGCTTTTTATTTATTTAGATAATCTTACAAATAGAACAATGTTCCGGTGGTAAGGTTTGGACAAAGTAATTTCCACCCTCACCTAAAAATACAACACAAAACAATAACGCTGTAGGACACACT
Source organism: Ladona fulva (assembly GCA_000376725.2). Lineage (NCBI taxonomy): Eukaryota > Metazoa > Arthropoda > Insecta > Odonata > Libellulidae > Ladona > Ladona fulva. Next base: position 903,602 of record KZ308402.1, on the reverse strand, counting down.
AATACTCTTGTCAATCATGCAATAATAATACAACATACACAATTATACTAATCAAATTTAGCCCTCCAAAGTTCATCACTTAGATGAAGTCTTTCGCCACTCTACGATTTATCCAAGCACAGCTGCCCAAACCATGAACAAAAAATCTTATCTGTTTATTTACTGCCACAGTTAATATAGTCTGGTGGCAGTTTTATGCAATGCAATAGATACACTAAACTAAAACAACAATCTTACAATATTTAATAGTAATTTAAAACAAATTTGTCTGAAGTCTTTTCTGCGGAACAGATCAATCGAATAATTGTCACACATTTTTATATATAATAAGAAATATTCAAAATTTTCTGGCGAAATGTAAATATTTCTAACATTTTCTCTCATCCTCTCAATTTTCTCTACTACATTTTTCAATCCGATACAGGATGTGCAAGCCTCCCGTCAAAGCCGACCCTGTGAGCAATATCTCACACTGCGAATCTCTCCCAGCGGCCCACGACTCGCACACACGCCTTGCTTAATAACGGAGCCACATTGATCTCTCCGTTCCTCTGCCCCCCGTAACATTCATTCTTTTTCTTCATTCATTCATTCATTCATCTTCTCCTTAATGCGATACACGTACACGTATAAAACATTCTCGCATGATTGATTGTAAAATTTCATCCGAGGAGTAATTAATTCCATCCTTAATCCGAATTTGCAGGCTCTTTCCCCTCCGTTGCCTGGGAAAATCTGCTCTTGAAGGGAAAATATTTTGCAAGCGTGACCTGTTTACTGCAAATTAAAGTTTAACCTAAAGAAATTTGTGGATCAAAGTGAACGAAATCATGAAGCATTTTTTAACTAGTCTCCCGATAAGATTTCCTCGATGATTAACTTTCTTTCTTGGTGCTTAAAAATGTTGGCATCTTTTCAATAAATTCCAAAGGGTTCTGATAACTTTAAAGTTTCTTGCTCGAGCCCCAAACGTTATTTCCCATCTAAAATAAATGTAGAATACCTTTTAAATATATTATGGATCATTTATAATAAAGTATGTTGATATGTAATTGAAGATTTATGCAAATGTACCTCATGTATGACATACTTGGCAGAATCGCTGATGTTTTATATTTGCTGTAAGCAAGAGAGTTAAGAAATCGCTTTAAATAAATCCTTCAAAATTAAATTAATCCCTTTTATTAGCATTTATGGCTTATTTCCTATTTCTTCTTTGAAGGGAAGTAGAGCCAAATATCTTATTTTTTATTCATCCTATCTTATGTTTGATAAGGTGTACTTCCATCTTCAGTTATGTTATCTGCGGACTTCAACGCGAATGTATCCCAAAATTATACTTAAATCGCACAAGCTTTTATTCCACTTGCTCTACTAAATGATTAAAAGTAGAGAAACTTGCCTTTGCAGTATAAAACTGTTTCAACATAAGAGCTCCTTAAAATTCCTCTATACTACTCGAAAGTAATTTATATTAATTACATCGCAATACCTGAGTCTCATAGTATTTAATATCAACTTCCAGATTCTAGAAAGTTTGTTTCTTTACTCCCTTTATGATCCTTTTGACCAAACATTTTTCATTTTTACTTCAACTGACTAACGACTTACTTTGTTTTTATATTCCTGCTTGTTTAAAATTCTTCTCACTTAAAATTACTCCAAATGATTTTTACGACGTCTTTTGAGATTTTTAAAATTTTTCTATTTAATGCACTAATTCACTCTCTGAGTATAAACTTAATATTTTAGGGACTGCGAGAGAAAATAAAACTGGAAAAAAACACGGACAAGGAAATAAATAGACTAGAGACTCCTTTTCTAGCACTTTTAAATATTCACGAGCGAGTCTAGAAGGTAAATTGTAATTAAAATTAAGTTCTTTGGAATGGTTGCAAACTTTAGTCTAAAAAAAGCAGTTTTCATAAAAATCAGTACTTAAAGGACTGCCGCATTGACTTTAGTAAAAATGTGTTTGGAATCAGGATGTAAGAACATTTTTCACGAGCGAACACTGCTCACATAAATCTCTGAGGTCTATAATCCGTTCCAGAGAGATTTATAAAGACTTCCAGCTGTCAAAGGAAGCGAAGTTTGGAAATTTATTTTTAGTGTCCTTTGCATTTTGTTGATGCTTAAGAGTGATCTGAGTGTACTAACGAGTTTTCGAGTAGAAAACTCTTTCATTATAAACATTGTCAGGAACTTCTTAAATCACCGCAATTCCAACAAATAGCAAAACGTTCTGAAAAGAATCGATAAGTAATTAAAGAGGAAATTTCATATTAGTTAACATTTAAAATTTGAAATTTAAAAATTTAATATCACCGTCTGATGAAGCGAACCAATTTTCAAAAGTACTTTTTCCTACAAGACAAAAACATTCCGATGCTTTCAATAACTTAGATTATTTTATGCCTTAAAATGACAGATTACTATTGTGGAAGCTAAAACAGCGACCCATCCCTATAGAAATATTCATTCATTCGTTTCTTATGAGCTATATTTAAAGGTCTTAATATTTAATTCCCTCTAACCTTCCGTTAAAAGGAGAAAAACTTAAGATATTAAAAGTTCTGCTATAAACAATCAATCATTGTAACATTTCAAATTCGCCTAGCATTTATTAGGTATTAACATTCACTAGGATCCATAGTACCGATGCGTTCTTTTATATTCGCCCTCCAACGATAAAATGTTGCGCTTTCATGACGCCGATATGCTTTTCTAAATTTTCGTCATCCATAAACAGGAAAGCCGCAAATAATAAATCACAACCTCGAATGAATCCATAAAAACGGTGCATTTAGCATCCAAAAGAGGATTTCCACATCAAATCCCGTCTATAAAGGGATCACTCCCGTGCCATTTATCGGGAGATCACGATGCCACGCTTCAGCACAGAGATAGCTCAACAGTTATCCTCATCGCACACTTTGCTCAAGGAGGTTCAACCGTGCCCTTTGTCGGAGTCATGTGGTTTGAACGGCTCGCGTACGAGATATATTCGCCCCGTGTCAATATCCCATCGAAAACCAAGATTGATGGCCGTCGGATGGAACGTCATGCAGAGATGACGGGTGAGGATGTACTCCTCGCTGATCAACGTTCGAAATTAACGGGACACGAAAGAGGGACGGATTGAAGGACAACGGAATTCGCCGTTTAATGCGCGAGCGTTGAGAGCGCGATGTTTATACGACGGATGCGGAATGAGGGACGATATAGTTTTATGGAGGATTTCTATGCGCTCCTGACCGAATGACGATTGTCGTTAGGCGTCGTCAGGAGAGCTAAGTGCCAAAACAACGGCATTCCGAAGGGATGCGGTGATAAGGGGAATATTTTCATGGGTTTCGCGGTGAGCGGCGCATTTATTCGCTTATTTGTGGAAGGAGGAGTGAATGAACTTGGTGCTGAACGCTTACGCTTTTCTCGCAAACAGTCGTAGACAAACTTTCACAGCGATGAAATTGGATTTTCATAATTTAGACGTTTCGAGGAAACTCTCAGTCATGCTATGATTAATTGTACTGGTCGAATGAAAAGGCTTTACAATTCCAGTATCCATTGAAATATGGTCATTTTCTCCTATTTTAAATTTAGTGAATAAGAAGTCTTTGGCTCGAGCATAGTATTTTGATATTTATAACGGTGGAAATGGATGGGTCCGAACGAATGGTCAACCTAATTAAAGGATCTCGTTAGATTGGATTTCCAGAAAACAGTATCACTCCGTTTTCCGTGGAAAACCTTTTAGACAAAGCGAAAATTAACTCTTAATTTTATATCTCATGTCAATTCCGACTTTACTCTGAATTCCGAAACACTCCGAGCTTTATAATCGTAACAAACTCTCGTCCATGTGCTTAATTTTCTAAAGTCCATTCATTTCGGAACTCCTATTTGAGTACGCTTGAAGGGCTGGATCAGCGAATTAAAAAAAAATTCTCTCGAACTTTGATTGTCCAATTTAAACTTCATGAATGACAAAATCAGATCATCAAAATCGATTAAAATTATTACTGATCAAACAACGGCCATGCAAAAGTCACCGTCCGAAGCGCATCGACAGTGACCTCCATTTCACGCCAATTTATTCGACCTCCGCTCACTCTCTTTGATTCCATCAGCCCAAAGCCCTCGCTAACTCCATCTGCACGGATTTTCAAACCGAACTTCAAATTAGGATAAATCCCACTACGGTCCAACCTGATTATCCAATTGTGCTCAAGACTAACTGATTAACGGCGCGGGTCGATCCGATGGCAAATTTAGAAAATAAATGAAGGCGTAATTCCTCGTTGGAAAATTGTTCTTTCTCCCCGCTGGCGCGCTTGGAGAAAACAAAGCCGGGAAAGGCCGTCGGAGAGGAGTGAAAAACAGTTGCCATAATGTCGCGGCGGTTCATCATTCCATTAGCGTCATTATTGCAGCGAGCCAACCTCGCAGCTGGAATCCCTCGCGAAAAGAAGAGGTATAAATTTCGTCACCGCGGAGGTGGAAATTTCGCGATGATGAATTCGTCCCCCACTTTTATTTTTCACTCGGTGGCCTAGCGTCGAACAGAAACCGCGGAAGGCACGTCCTATTCCGACGACACGCCCGGTTGAGAGGAAAATATGCGCTCAAAACGAGAGAGAGGAGGAAAAAAAGAGGCACGCAAATATCGAAGGTGTGGGTGGGAAACACGGGAGTCAAGGAAAAAGAAGATGAACCGAGTGAGCTATCGCATCGTCGGCAGACGCTAATTTTATTTATTCTCGTCATGTTCCGAGTTCAGTGCGGTCGATGGAAACCATACATCATTTTTTCCAGAAGAATCGGTCTCCGCTACATCCGCCCTACGAATATCCCCCCTCCTGGGCGGGACGTCAGATTTTCGATCTGGAATCCAAAATAGACTCCGGCGAAAAACGAAAGCGTATTTTTTTTCAAGATAAAGGATACATAAAGGATTTGCGAAAGAGGAGATAAAAAGAAAACAGAAAGTAAAAACAAAAACAAAAATCCCTGGTGCAACCGAGTGTCGAGAGTCTTCATTGTCTCTGTGCTATCACTCGCTGGCGATTATACAGTTCTTTCCACGTCACGGTCGGGTTAACCTTTTGCGGGAGGGCGAAAGCGAGGAAGGGAAAAGCAGAAAAGGCGTTTGTGTGTGCGACGTTGAGGATGTTCGGACGGTGACGATGGCAAACCGGGCGAGTGTTTCTGCGTGGTTTGAACGACCTTCGCACGACCAAACTTTGGGTGCGCTCCTAAACCCACACGACCCAACCCTCCCTCTCTCCGATTCATACACTTACAAATCTCTCTTCTCACCTAATCCCCCGTCCTTATGCCCTTCCATCTTTCTCCCAACGCCTCTTCTCTGATAAACTGCCGTCTCTCCTTTTTGTACAAGACCTACCTGCGTTCCCCTCCAATCCGTCCATTTCTCGCCTCAACCTGACATATTCGCTTCATCTTATCGCCCCCTACTCCTCTCTCATTTTTCATTACATCTCTTGCCATACCCCTTACTTCTCATACTCAAATACAGAAACTTCACGCATAAACATTAAGTCGCGTGTATAAATAACTGTCAATACGCACTCTCTCCATTGAGTAAACTTGTAAGCCTATTCCCAACGCTTTTCCATCCATCCTAATGATTATTAATCAATTATGTACATACATATGCATATGTCATATATATTTCATCTATTCATAATGTATTTATGACTACTAGATTAGTTTGGATCTCACCTCGCCTTTCCTCTCTCCATCTACTTACTTTCTCTCTACCCTATAGAAATTGATTATTTAGGTTTTCTATTTTTTTCTTGTTTTAATTTAGTTTAGAATATTCTTTAATTTATGTCAATTAGGGCTTTTTTTGCTGATTTTCAAGCTACCTTCTTCCTACTCACAGGTTTATCGTTTAGAAGTATTTTTTAAGTTTGTTCGAATTGCACCGCAACAAATTACGTATACGTATCACTTGTTATACATACATATATATAATTACATATATATATATATACACACACACACATAACACATGTTTTTCATACAATCCTAATCCGATTTCACTTTCGCATAGCCCATTGTTATGCTATGCAATGCTCCACAAAAGTAAAAATGGAAATGTATTTTCCTTTGATCACTTTCACTTTAATAATTCAAAGCTTCCCCACTGGTCTATTTAAGGAATAGCTCCCAGAGACCGGAAAATGATTCTTTACTTTTTGACCCCAATACGATCTTTCATCTCTATTTTCAATCTTCCCTATTTTTCTCAAATCCGCCTTCGCTCTTACTACTTTTTCTCGAACCGGTTGACAAAAGGGATGAGCGCACTCTCTGAGGTCAACTCTTCAAATTCCATCACCGAAGCATATTTATTCTCCTCCGATTCTGTAAAATGAATCGCAAATACTGAAGAACTCACCCATCAATACTTAGACCGCTTGTTTCTCCATATCTTTTCCTACCACATTTTTCGCCTCGCATCTTTTCCATTCTATTTACTCCCCTTCTCTCATTCATTCTCCTCCCACTCTTTCGTCATTATTCCACTCTAATTGATTGCAGGCCTTTTCCGTGACAAAAAGGAAACCATTCCCTCACACCTCCTTCTCAGCCTTCCTTTCATCCGACATTTTTCTCTTCCCCTCCTCTGCGTCACCATTCCCTTTCTCTCTTTCCACCAGTGCTCCTCACCTGTGGAGGCAGCTGCGAGTTTCCAGGAACCTGAGGAAGAAATCCCCGGCTGTGAGAGGTAGAGAAGGGTTCGAGAGTGAGGGAGATGGCAGATTTGGAAGAGGTAGCGGTTAACCCGTCGCGCGAGGGTTAATGCGATGGCAGAAGCAATGTTCACGTGGCATCAATATTTAAAAAGGTCTTATGGGAGTTGAGTGGCGAATCGCGGCGGGTGGATTGCGACTCGCGTCCTTGGATTTCAATGCAGATCGGCTCATTTAAAACGCGGAGAGAATCCATTACACCGTTCGACGTGCTCTCCTTGGATTTCCCAATCTGCTGCATATTTGGGAGTGAAAGGAAACCCATTCCTGCGGAGAGAATGATGCCAAATCGGATGCGATGGCGTACATGGTGCTCGTTAACGTCGTCCCTGCGGCAACAGGAAGGTGAGATGGACGTGCGGTATTCGCTCGAGCTAGGATCACCGATGGAGCAAATTATATGCGGAATGAAATGAAGCTAATTTCGATGGGACGACCTATGCAGAGACGATAGTCATTTTATTTTGTGGCTGTAGGAGTGAGTGTAGGATCCGATGGATGTGAAACGCAGCGACGTTGCGTCAACGGCGTGCAAATGATAGAATGGATACGTACCCTAATAGTCGTCTTTTGGCGTGTGGCAGGAGTTATACGCAATGTATAGAATCCATATTTTTGGTCGGTTACCGTCGCGTTCGGTTCTCCAAAAAAATATATTTTAGAAGAAGCCAATCCATCTCTCTTATTCTTACGCAACCACTGATCAGTAACAGGATGAACAAAATGTCTACCCTTTCCTCCGAACCTATATTAGTTAACTATTTTAGTTTTTTTTATTTTCTCTCCTCTAACTCATCCTACGTCATGAGTTTACTTATTTATTTACTTTATATATGTTCCCTCACAAACATCCATTTACTGGACAATCACTGCGGTGGGCGTAAACAATAACAGCGGACGAACACACACAACCGTTCCCTAACCGGATTAATCTAACTAGCCGGGACTCGAGCACGGGACCGTGGGGTTGAAGCGCTAGCGCGTTTACCACTCCGCCACCGCGGTCGGTTTTTTCTAACTTGTCAACGCTTACCGATTTCCTGAAATCTTTCTCAACCGCCTTCCGCTCTAATCCAACTAATTCATGAATACAACTCTTGTCTGCAGGACCTCATTTACTGAATGCATAATCTCAAAGATTTCATGAGAAAATTTAGATTATAGGAGATTAACAGCTTGCCACCATAATGAAATATATAAGAAGAGGAATTGACCTGAACAATGGGGTAGAATCGAATGAAAATAATTTTGTGTCTGCAAACGATCAATGGACGTTGCTCCGAAAATACCCATTGGATTCATAACCAATAAATCATTAAATGGGATAAGGGATTCAGACTCATCGAATCCGAACATCAAAGGATCATTCGCTTTAAGGCATTTCGCCGGAAATCTTAAAAAGAGATATTTCTTTTTCAAGAAGAAGTCTTGCTTACAAGTTTAACGACAATATATTCTAGGAGCGAACGTATTTAGAAACATATTTTACAAATGAAAATAAACAATATATTCTAATACAACCGCGTGATCATCTTCGCTTCATGTGTAAGGCCTCTGATGTTCCCACCTAAACTTAGCTGTAACATTAGCATTGACCATAAGGCCTGAATTCTTGAGCGAGTTTGGTTAGAATACTGTAATTTTCCTAAATGACTCTGACATTTATCTTTCATTCCATCGATTTCTAAATTAATTGTATTTAAAGTTTAAATAAAAGTAATATGTCGAAGCGTGTCCAAAGGTTCCATTCTGTGGAACTCAGGGTTGACTGAGTTGACATCTTCAGGTTGACCTCAGTCCAGATGAGCTTCTCGTTTGTCTCTGAGTTCCACTTGCAGAAAGACGACTTAAACTGTTTTTAAACCTCTAATTCATAAACAGTCGTGTTCCGACCTTCTTTTTCTTACAGCTCCAGATCTGACCAGTTAACCTAAAGATGTCAACTCATTGACGAAACTAGTCGTATTAAAACCCGCTGTGGAAATTATTTTCTATCGATATGAATTTAAAGTTTTTCTTCCGTTTCCTATGTAAAACTTCGTAACATTTTTAGGAATTTCGCTTATGTGATCTTCTTTCGATATTCCTTTCTAAGAACCCTAAGTTTGCAACTTTACAGTCACTCCAAAATTTCAACAATAGTAATAAAGTGTCATAAACCAGAAATACTCCATCGGGTGGGTACTAATCTAAGGAAGCCACTCTGACAAATCCGAACAGTAACAGCTTTTATAAGCAATAAGACACTAATGGAGAGAATAAATTAATTTATACTGAACCACACAAAAATTACAAAACACGACCGGTTTCGATGGATGGCATCAACATCAGGTTAATTTTTGTGTGGTTCAGTATAAATTAATTTATCACCTCTATTAGTGTCTTATTGATTATGGAGTACCACCAAGTTAAGGCCGAAACTATATCCGCCAGCTTTTATAAGGCTATCATGAAGACCGAATTCCGCAATAAACCTCCTATCCTTTAAATTATGGACAATCTATTATATTTTCAAGCTATAAGCGATTTTGTTGCCAATCGATAAGCTGTTTTAACTCAATATTGGGAGAAGGTTTAAAGAACATTTCTGGGTGAAGCCTTTTGTTTGCTGGGCAACCTTGTATGTTAAGATATAGATTTACAATCAGCAAACATAATTAACGTTGTATTAAGATAGAAGATAGCTTAAGAACATCTAAACGTACTCGATAAATGTAGATGAGATAACGTGCATAAGACCGAGTGGAAGATTTTGAACGCTCTATGGAATGGAGAATGCCCTGATGCAGGTACGAAAAGCAGGATAAGGGAAGACCTGGATAAGTGGTCCTATAGGAGGATAGATGGTTAAGTAAGGCGTTCCTGCATTCACATTAGACGATTAATTAGCCATTTACTACGAAAAACCATTTGTAGCATTTCACATCACAAAACATGAGGGAAGAACCTTGCATTAAGAAAAGAACTAGCGATTAAATAGAAAATTTTCTAAGACATCCTCAAAAATATCTTTCTGCATTGAAAATAACTGATTGTATTATTCATCGTTTGTATTCAGTATTCTGTTATATGCCGTTCAACTTCTCTTATTTTCTCGCCTCCGCTACCGCCTCAATCTTATGCGACAAACGATACAATAGAGTGCCGCGGGTTTCAATGAGTAAGGGGCTGAAGAGTGATAGTTGCAAAAGATAAATGAATTTGTAACAAAAACTGAATCGTACCTGAGGACCTTAGTTGGTGCTAAAATATGAAATGAAGCAGTAACGATAATAAAAACCTTTAGAGATATAATTATCCTAATTAATAAGGTTATATAATCCAAAAATAAGCAATTGCTCATTTTCATCATTTCTATTTCTATTCATTTTATTATTCCTCCGAAATATGTTATCTGATCTATCAATGAATGTATTTTATAAATATTTAAGTTTTAATCATATATACATAAAGCAAATGTCTATCTGTCTGTCCCTATTTATCTCAGAAACGGCTTGACTTAGAGATCTGAAACAAACTGCATTGTGTTTCTACGATGCTGAAACCCTCAGGAAAACTATTCTCATCTCTGTAAAGGC
>KZ308402.1:859158-888051 GCA_000376725.2 Ladona fulva | reverse complement strand
GAATAACAAGTGTGAAAAATAGCGACACGACTGGGACTCGAACCCAGGTCTCCCACTTTCCGGGCAGGTATTCTAACCACTGAACTACCGTGCCGCGTCTCACTTAAATATAAGTTACTGAATACGGTTATTCGGCATTGAAATAAAAATTTAGCCTCGTTTTACATCCTGTGACCGTTACATTTATATCCTTACGTAACCTCCGTCCTGTAAATTTTATCTCTACTGAAAGGTTTATCGCTTTGAAGTAAGCAGACTCCTCGTGGAGAAATAACAACAACGTATACGAGGCTAAAATGCGCCAGTTTCAGTTCACGTAGACATCGATGTAAATATTTCGACCTTTTACTCACGCTTTTCGAATATGAAATTCTACATACTGACGTCCGTGGAATACATGAATAAACGGCGGCTTTTTCACCGACTCGAAAGGGCAAGAGACTCGGCTTTTCCCCGCCATACATCAGCATATATCTTCTCTCATCCCTGCGCCTCTCTTCTTCACTCTCCTAACCCTTTACTTTCCTCTTCCTTTCCCTTTCTACCCATCGCATCCACTTTCCCTTACAACTCCGCACATATTAATAACAAGGTTTGACTGACGTCACGCATTCACACGGGAGCACAGGAGAGTATATTCCATAGGAGATGAGTGATATGGGTTGGGGATGAGTTAGGCCGGACATCACCTCTCCCCCAAATGGAGGGGGAAGGGACCAAGGATTCGGCAGCGGTGGTCGGGAAGGGGAAGAAAAATTGCGTCCGGAAGTGACGCTCTCGTGACGTCACACATCCTCCCCCTCTCACCTTTCATAATTTCGCCGTCACCTCCTCTTTCCACCGTAACAAGATCCCCTCCTACGACCCTCTAGATCCCTCACACAATCCTCTCAACCCCTGGCCTTCTTCGTCACCAAGCTGAATAAAGCTCCTCATCACCGACCCCCGTACATAGGTATACTTTTCTCTCGACTCCTGGCCAACTGGCCGCGCAGCGCAGAGCTGCAGGCGTGCCGGGGAATCAGTGGAATGGAGAGAGGGAAGACGAGGAAAGGAAACAGTCGAGGAAAATATGGGAAATGCATTGCATGGAGTGTTGAAACAGTGGATCGGTAAAGGGGGTCAGTGAGAGGGAGATGAGATAAAGGTATTGGAAAAGTAACAGAGTGGAAAAGAGACTCTAGGAGAGGTAAAGGATGCTGGAAACAATAGGAGAAAGCAAATGAGATACCTGAGAAAGGATGAGAATATCTCCGGACCTGGAGAATAGTCGCAGGAGATAAGCGGATAATGAGGAGAGAAATATAGAATATATTTACTGTGTAGTAAACATCAGAGTTACCTTGGGGAAAGAGTAACCATGCTGACGATTTTATTTGCCAACGAATATCGTTCCACTATTTTCTGTCAAATGAATGCGAATATGGCTAACTAATGTTTTCGTGGATGCTCTAACGAGAGAAAAATTTAAAATAGCCTATATTAAATGGATCCTTCCATTCTCGTTTATCGTATAAATGGATCCATTAGTGGGTTCTCAGATAGCCAAGTGCGCAACGCGTTTGACGTCGGCGAAAGCGGTCCCGGGTTCGATTTCTACTGCAAAATTACGTAAGTTGTCGAAGCACTCTTAACAGTACTACTATATGAGAAATACGTTTTTTGGATTTGGAATTTGATTCATGGACAACTTAATTCGTGCACCGAAGTGTCACTGTGCTATAGAGAGAAGACGAAAAACGAGAGAAGAAATCGAGCATTTAACGTGTATCATTACCCCACGAGTCAACTTTCGACAAGTGGTGAGTGCCGTTTTCAATCGACTTACTACTACCACTTTTTGTGTATTGATATCAAGCACCGTTTACGGTTAAAAGAATAAAGAATTTTATTGAGATTTTATTCTTAAACCTATCTCTTTAATGTTCACTATCCGATCGGCTGAGATGAAAACGAGTGGGCCGCATTATTTCTTTCTTATTTCGTTCAAGTCTATCATCCTTATGGATTTTCCCCCCTTGGTACATGTTTGAGATTTTATACTGTGCTTGGCGCTCCACATTGGCCTATTTTCTGCCACTGCTTTCATATATATACAACTCTCTTTCATCTTTCTTAGCCCATGCTACTAAGGAGCATTTCTATGCTATAGCTCTCATTCCCTCTCCTTCCTCCTTATCTATGATAATGTGATCTCTTTCCACTTGATATCCAATCCGTTCAGTATTCGTGGAACTCATACTTTGAGATTACTTTTTTCTCTCGCTTTACCTTTATAACACATCATTGCTTATAATATCAGCCCTTTTCGCAAGTGACTGCTCAATATAATGCGATACTCTACACGTAGCTTCTCATTCGAGATAATTCACTCTCGGAATTCGGATATTTACATCGATAAGACATCTAATCTCCCCTTTTGAAATGATTCCGAGAACATTTTAAAGGCAACGCCTAGCTGTTCATCAAAGCTATTTTCAACGACGAGAATCCCCGTACGAAGTTGCTTTTTTAAGTTCTCTAATGCAGCTCTTTTTGGCATGACCCCATACAGTAGACGCATACCCTCTACCGGTCCTAACCAAAGCAAAGCCGGTCTCTGGCTTTCAAGTTTATTAAAAAGTGGAATCGTGGAGAGAATAACGAAAGGCTAATTTAGGAAAATACTAGGAGAGACTATTAAAGGCGTGTATACGGGATTAAGAGGCAATCAGAATGTAAGGAAGATTAAACAGCATAAAGAACGAGAGGGATAAAAGTAAGGATAAAGCATGATACGAAATTCCGGAAAGAAATTATTAATCAGAGAAAGGGTAAGATGAAGGAAATCTCAAATCTCATCGCGAGTGGAAATGTTAAATAAGTAGGAATGGAAGTATGTGACGGTATATGTAGGAACATAAACAATCTTTAACATCTAAGAAAACAAAAAATAAAACTAATAATAACTAATGTTATGGAAACATGGATATGTTATGGAGAACAGCAAAGATTGGGAAATTGGAATTATTCTACCTTTTAAGTAGAGTTGGTTAGCAAGATATTGTTGCAAAGTATATAGTATATTAGTGATTTTATATTTCATATTAGAACAGCAGAAGCAATATACTGATGAATTACAGCCCGGGGTTAAAGGAATCGGTTGGAAAATAAAAGTAAGCGTAAAGAGAGTGGTAATGTATTGCTAAAAGTTACAAGGATAAGGACCTGAATAAAATGCTCGAATAAAGAAGAAAAGTGAAATGAAGAATGGGAAAAGCGGAAAAGAAAAGAAGAGGTGGATACGGTAAATTAGTTGAAATGTCTGGGTTATAAAGAAGGAGCGAGGAATTTAGGAGTGTACGGTGTGGTATAAATAGAAGAAAGAGACGTTAAGGAATTAAGGGAGAACATTAGGTAGAAAAAAAGAATAACCAAAGACCTAGCGAAAGAGGAAGGAAAATTTAGATCGAACCAGAAAACAAGAGATATTATGAATGAATGCAAGTATTCGAGGATCTGAGGGGTGTACGCCAAGTATAATGCGAAGATGTATACTCAGAGGTGTGAAATGAAAGGCAAGAAAGCAAATTGAAAACAGAGGTCAAAAATACGCCGCCCTGGCAAGTAGAATTTTTGGGAAGAGGCGGAGGACTTGCTCGCTTTATAGGTGTACGGATAAGGAGCGAAGCCCCATCGCCTTCTGAGAGGTTGCGTGGGAAGGGTTTGTAGAAGGAGGAGGCGAAGGCCGGGGGCGTCACTGAAACAACCGGGGGAAGAGTCTGCTGATTTGGAGGGTGCGTGTCGTGCTCGGTCTGCTGTTTGCTCCAGTCGCTCTTATTTATATTTTAGACGAGCGATCGTTTATATATTCCAGTGGCTCTTCACCGGATCTCCATGAAGCGCTCATCCACCCACCAACCCTCGAAAGCCTTCCCTTTCAAATCTAGCCTATTCACTTTTTCTCTCACTTTATCCCCTTTCTTTTATTCGGCGGAATCTGCCACTCGACCGCTCTCCCTCGCATGCCATCAAGGGCTCCAATACTATCCTGCTTTCCTTCTTTCGCTTAAGATTTTACTGCAGGTCCCAACTCCCCTGTTTAATCCTCGCCGCCCGACCCCAATCCCTAAACGCTTTACTTTCACTCCCTTATTCATACGTCTCTTCCCTCTCGTTTCTTCAATCTGCTGGCTCCTTGCTCCATTATTCCTCCTTTCTTGAAAATACTCCCTTTCCACTTCGCCTTTTCTTCCGTCTTTTTTCTAAAGTCGTTTTCATTTGAAAGTGCTCACGCATGCGCAATTTCGTCTCCTCTCCCTTCTCTTTCCCTATTCATTTCCTTCCGACTTCTTTCTCTTTTTCTTAACCACCACTTTTATCACTCTCGCCTTGCCATTCTCGCGAGGCTCTTTTGACCTCTCGGAACATCCTAAAACCGCCTTTTTCCCTTTTTATCAGACCTTCTTACTGGCGTCCTAGCGTCGGTTCCCACGCTCACAGTTGCGTACATGTCAAACACGCCCTCGTCGCGGTGATTACTCCCACCACTTTTTTCTTTTCTCGTCGTAGGAATAAATAACCGCCGAAAAAGTGATGTGTACGCGTTTCTTTTTTCGCTCGGGTACAATTCGGCATTTCTGTTTACGCCGATTTTATGGCATATGGATGTAAATTTTTCCGCGTTTTAGCTGTTAAACAGGGCATGGATCGGATGTATATGGAGTTACTATCGAGTTTTTCTAATCAAATTTTTGACATGGAATAAACAAGCCGTTATTGATTTACTTCTGATTGCTGAGGAAAATATTAACTACTCTAGTATAAAGCTGAATATGCTGAATCTTGAGACAATATTTGCAAATAATAGAGGAAAAATCGAAGATTTTCACGGCTGAATTTTCTGTTTACAGCAAATTAAGCGGAAGTTAATCCTTTGAACATTATTTGTATAGAAGATACTGATAATGAAGGTCTCAAAAAAATTAATACAGAGGAAAATTCATGCCTCAATTTCATGCTTCGTCTAAATCCCTAAATATTCTTCAATATCCATATGGGGATATCCTTGTACAATACTTCATCAACTGCCTGGTTAGACTTTTCATCATCAGGCATATCAATTATTCATTTGCAATACTTTAGAATATAACTACTTTCCTTATCCACAAATATGTTCACCTTACATCAACCACAAAGAATGAAAAAATGTTGTACCATCTTTCAATTTCTTCAGCAGCTACCTTCCAAATTTTTGGGGAAAATGTACAAATATAAGTATTTTCCTAAAATATGGAATTATAGATTAAACCTAATGCACGGCTTCCATGACATTTCTCTCATTACTTTCTTAACCAAGCTTGTTGGTTGCGCCATGGAAATTTCTCTTACATATTCGTCTCTTGACAGAGGAAAAATAATTCCATATCCTCCAGCTCCGGATCTACTCCCCGTCGTCCACTAGCTACTCTCAGACGCCTCTGGAATTCTTCGCGATTCCCGATTCATCCTTTCTTCCGCTTCCCAAACTACCACCATTCACTTATTTTTATTCCCCTATCTCATGCCCCTTCCTTCCCTTTCCTCTTCCGCACGCAAACTCCTCCTTCAACTCCAGTCCCGGCAATAACAATAACTGCTTCGCCACCCTTTTGCCCTCACGTCAACAGCCCCACTTGTGTTCTACGCTCTCCAGCCCATTGTCTCGGCACCGGAGTACCTCAAGGATTCATCCTCTGTCCCACGCACTTCAATTTTTTTAGCACCTCCTCTCTCGCGCATATTGGGCAGAAAATCATTTTCAAATTAATCCCGTTGTGTTCCTTACCCTACCTTCTCTCAGATAGATTCTTTTCCTAATTCAAAACAACACGCGAAAACTCCCAGATGCACTAGAGAACCAAGAGAAATACACGAGCACGAAAGGACTTGACGGCAAAAGCGCCGTCATCTCTATGGTCTAATACAGTACAGCTTGGCTCATTCCTTTCTCCACTAATTTTCTTAACCCCTTCTTTTCCTACTCGTCCACTCCACAACCTCTTCTACGCCCCCTCTCTTCCCCCTCCCCATCCCTCTCTCCTTCCGCGCAGCCTCTCTCCTTCACCCCGCCAACTCCCCCTCGCTCTCTCGACCTCCTTTGCCCCTTACCCCCCTGACCCCCTATCTGCCGCTATCCCTCTCCACCTTTTTCCCTTCAGATTCAGTCTAACACTCTCCCAAACAACAGCCTCCGGTCTTCACTATCTGGAGTCTCCCTTTTCGTTCCTTCTCTTTTTCTTCTCTCTCTTTTCGCCTGTCCTGTCGCATCCCTTTCCTGCTTACGAAAACATACGATTCCCAAATTCCCTCGTTCCCTTCTCCACGTCCTTTTTTATCCCCCGATCCTCGTCTCTCGCCTTCTCCCAACTCCCCTCCTATATATTCCTCAATTTATCTCTCCTTCCACTCCCTTCCTTTGTTATTTCACTTCTGTGTTTCCTGCGGATAAACACAACCACATCGGCGGGGAAGCCATGCAGCCGGATTCGCGCGGTAATAATTCCTCCATCTCTATTTATATGTATATCTCTACTGCTCGTCTTTCCTCTCTTTTGGCCTATCCGTATATCCTTCATTCGAGCAATGCCTGCCGCTTGCATTACCTTCATCCAGCGCCAATTTTCTGTGTGTGTTAGTGTTGCATATTGCGTGTATCTGTGCTGTATGTGTTTATTGTTTGTGTAGCTAATTGGGATGAGTATCAGTTTGTGCTAAGTGTTCGTGAGAGTTGTTCGATCGGAGGTGAAAATAGGGAAACACTATGGGAACCTGGAGTGTGTACGCGTGTGCGTTTTGGTGGGCGTACCGCAGTGGGCCTTTGATTGCCATTCCCTCTCTTTGGCAGTTGCTTTCCTCGGCAAGCGTAAAATACGATTGGCGTTTGAATGTGTCTTCGCGAGAGAAATCGAGCATGCTTGTGACTGCTTGATTAGTATGCGTGTGTACCTGTGAACACGGTGCAAAGAAAGATTATTGATGACAGGATATTACAATAAGCCATAGCCCTGCAGTGCGAAGGGAGATTTTTACTCCCCTGTGCTTGTGTGTCCTACCTCTCATTCCACCTGGGACAATAGCTGCTTGACACGAAAATTTGGACGCACTCGCCTTTATCGGAGACCAACCGTCATTAATAAGTGTTGTGTCGAGAGAGACCCAAGTGTTAAACGCTTTGGATCTCTCCTTCTAATGGAAAACGATCTTATTCCAGTGGTTTCCAACGAGAACAGAGAAATAGCTTCGACCATGAGATTTTTTGGTATTTCTGACAGAGACTCTACCACAGCGATACGAGTTGTCACGATCTTATTTTCGTGAGAGAGCTGACCCAAAATTCTTCTTTATGAGACTTGAAGATAAGAAAAATTCAGAAGGTGAAAGCAAGATTTTATTTGAGCATGTCAAATAGTACGGTTTCGGGCTTATGCGTGTTGGTTCAGTCAATAGGTATTTATTTTCTTGTCGAGATTCGGTAATTACGCGAACAAATCATGTTTTTCGAGCAACGCTGAAGCTTGCAAGGAAATCGCTTCCTGATCTCGAACTACTTCCTGAATCAGGCGTATCTCAAGGTCAAGCTATTATTTTCGTGAGCGATTTCCCGCGGGTTTTTGATTCGTAAAAGGGATAATTTGACTATCATTATTATTATTAATTATTTATCAACATCGACTTCAGCATAATTCATTAGATTCGTTGACCTGTCTTATTGACTGAAATACCGCTGAATTCTCGTTGAATAAGGATAGCACTGAGTTGCATTATTTCTTCGTCATCAAGACCTGAACAGCAAAAGGCTTGAAACGATTCTACCGAAGAACTCAAAGGTAGCATTAACATAATATATATTTCATCGTTAGAGATTTATTAAAAAAACTGGAGCAATTCTACAATTGATGAGAATTAGGTGAACATATTCACCCTCCAGTCTTTTTTTAAATTCCTATTCCAGTGCAATTTTAAAGTAGAATGTAAGTTTTACACTGCATTTTGTATTGTTATCTCCTAAAAGCTCTATATATGCCTGTAGCAAATACCTTAGCTAACTAATAATAAGCTTACTAATAATCTCAATTGTTTACTATAAAAGAATCTACGAACTTCCTAATTTTCTTTGACCAATAGTTATGTATTTTTTAAGTTATGTTGAAGCAATTTGAGATTTATGCTAATATTGAAACTCAGTGAGCAAGTAACGTTTATAATTTTAACTGTAATAATTATACAATAACGATTAACTGCAATATGAAAGGCAAAAGAAGGCCTATGGAAACAATAAAAACGGTAAGTCGTATAAACTGTAATAACGATATATTTCCACGAGAAGCATAAATTTCCCTTAGGTTTTCTGGGTAGATGAGGTAGAAGCTTCATAATCATATAGTTTGCAGCCAAATGCCGAAAATTTTCTTTCTAAATTTAAAAGTTAGTAAAAGTTAGTTATTTAACTACCGCATTAATTGTTTATTTCAACCAAAAGTATACTAATAGTTGCTGGATTATTTATAGCTGCCTATTTTCTACACGTGACCGCGTACGGAGCAATGAATTGGTCATAGAGATAGGCATCTTCCTTTTAAATATGTCCTAACTGACCGAACAGAATAGGTGATCTGTTTAGTTCTTATTCGTTGCAGAACCCACTTTGAGAAGCACAGGCTCAACATGTGTGAAATCCAAACGTTGAGAGATTACATTCATGGTGCTTTTTCAAAATCATTCCCTGAATCAAAGTCTCCACCGAAAGAAGAACGCCTAAGAGGCATCTCTATGGTCTCAGTGTCCGTCCAGATTGTTACAATAGGGAGATTTGGAAAGGGAAACAATTGAGGCAGGTCCAAGTCAACGAAATAGCCTCTCTCTCTTGTTCTCGCGATATCTCCCTCTATCACTCCTCCGTAAATCCGGAATGCAGCCAACCTCAATATACGGCCCATTCTATTCCAGAATGAGTAACCCTCGAACACCAACACACGCATTCCTTCCTCGGCCGTTCACCAACGCTTCCACCTCGGACTCACTCGGACCCGTGTCGGCATCGCCTCTAATACGGCAAATCGCACGACGTATTTGACATTATAAAAATTTTACCAAGAAGACCGATCTTTTCTATCGAATCTATATCATGGTCTTATTTAAAAATTTAGGAAAGAAATCGTTTATAAAAAAGGAAGAGTTTCATTTCAACCCATACGACCACGAGAAAAGTTTGTTGAATGTCATATTAGTTAATGATACTCTCTATCTTTTCCATAAAACAAAACTAACTTCGTTAGGAGAGAATGTGTTATTTGAGGGAAAATAGAATTCTATCTACCATTTGTAATAAACGTAAAATATCAATGATTTTGCCACTCGAGAATTTTCGGCTGATACTTTATTTGCAATTATAATTTAAGGTATGGGATAGTTTTTCGAGTCTGGCAAGAACATTTATGCAAAATATCTTTGTGAATAAAAGCGTTCTCTTCAAAGTCTTCTTCCTTCAGTTATTCTATAAAAGACCGTCTGTCCGGGATGAATATTACCAACGAACCCCTGAGTTGTAACTTTTGCAAGTCCATGAATATCCTCATTTCTTTGATTAGAAAGAAAAAGAGAGGCAAAAATCACGATCTTTCAACAACTTGAATGCGCCATCCTCAGAAGAAACGAGAAATAAATTCAGTAGAGGCCATAATTTTCAAAGTCCAACTTAAAATAATTTACTGGATGTTTAAGTTTAGAACTTTTTATAAACTTTTTGGGAAATAATCTATTACATCCGTGAGGTATATCCTTAAGAAATTCAATGTTTTTTAATAACGAGCAGCATCTTTTTCTTAAAATATTTTTAATACTTATTTTCGGATGTGGGTTGTCAAAAAGTCTATGGAATGTATGGACGCAGCATTCGAAGATGAAAATCATCAAAAGAAGGTCCCTGAAGAAAATTTAAAAGCTGTCTACGTCCTGCGATGAAATTTTATAGGTCGACTTCCTCTGGGAATCATGTGACAAATCGTTATCTCTATTGGTTATTTAAGAATCTCGCGAAGTTAGTTAAAGGCTTCCCCGCAAAAATAGTCTAAATGCTATTGACATGATTACATAACTGACTGGAAGTACATAGAGTGTAACTTTGTTTACATATGGCGGAGCATAGAAAAAGCCGTCGTCCCCCTGGCGCCCCTTTCCAAGAGTGAATGGATGGCAGACGGAGGATGGGAGAGCGCATAGGGAAGGACGAATAAGGATGAAGAGGGAACTTACGGATCAATCGGAAGGCAGCCCTATCTTTCGTCTCGAAGGAAGGAAAGGGTGACGCAGAGAAATGGCGGTCGGAGAGTCGGGGCAGATCCTAGAAACGAGAATTATTGGGAATATGGGGTATCACGTGGTTACTGAGGCTATGCGAAAACACAAGGGGGAAACGGACCCAGACTGAGTCTTGCACAGTGGGCGAGAAAATTGGGAGAATGTAAATGGAATAGCATATCCAAACGCGATGCAAATTCTGCGGCAATTTTATTTTCCACATCCTAAGCTTGACGAATCTGATGGCTTAACTGGGTGTTGAAATTAGTATTCGACGAACGGAACCTTCGCGTGCCGCGGATTATGTATCTTTCGATTCGATATTCCCAGTCGATGTTTTAGCTTAGGTTGGTAGCTTGTTTCGATTATCTGCTACTTCGATCTTCATCCCAGAGAGACAAGGGTTTCTGCTCGTTCGATTTCGTGAGGAAAGATACGGAACTTGGTGATTTTTGGTCAAATTCAATGAATACTATATACTATACTATAAATACTATAAACTATACTTAATATCCGGCATTTTAATCCCATTTCTCCAATTATACTATTTTAGATTATTTATTGTCGAAAATTATCGAAAGTGCGGATATAGGTAATAATATAAATAGCACCTTTTGATTTTCTCGAGTATCTGCATCTAAAATTTGCATTTCAGTCCCCGGTTTCCTCATATTTTAAATCTCGTATACTTCTATTTTAGGTCTTATGTACCCAAATGCTTTCTGCATACTTGGGAGGATATATTAAGAGAAAGAAGTTGGTTTATTGCTTACTCGTTCTTTCCGTTGACTGATTTGATAAAACGATACATTTACTTGACGCAATTAATCGGATTGTAAAAAGCTGATCTCAATAACCCAAAGGAACGTATTACCGCACATTTACATCCAATAAATCATGAATTTGAGGGCTCTCCCAGTCGTAACCCTGAGAAAAGATTTAAAATATAAAATCGGCAAAAGATATTTTCAGTACAGAAGGTTGTATCGAATTGTTGCCAGCATTAAATGAAACATTTGAGCAATAAAACTATACTTTATCGAACTTAACCGCATATATTATATATAGCTTATTCTAAATGGTGATTTTCTCCAAGTTATAATCTTACGAAAATATATTTTCCGTAAATTAGACTCTCTATGCTCTAAACCTTTTATTAGCAATACGCTACTGTAACATTTTGATAGAAAATTTCCTTTATAGCTACACATACAGTTGAAAACATTTCATTGCTTAGTTCCATTTAATAATTAAGATTTATTTCATACTGTCCCGAAATTTCATTCATATGTTATTTTTAAATGTTGTGGGCTAATTTATTTAACTTCCAACACACTGCAAGAGAGGGTAATTGAGAAGTACTTGACAGAATAAAATTTTGTAATACTACAGTTTCAATACTTCAAATCTTCATGCATATCTAATTCGTGTTATAAATATTACTGGTTTTATCCTATGAATTATTAATGTTGAGTATAGAAAAATCCTTACTCGATGTCCTTTATCTTTCCTTAAATTTATCCGGGCTCATTATTTTTATGTTATTATGGTATTATTTGTATATTAGGATAAGCTAAGTATCTTAAGCAATGAGCATGTACCGATGAATAGGAATAGAATAGATCGATACCTAAATATAGATTTTTATCTTAGAAAATTGTTATCTTTTAAATAAATATTTTCAATTCACACTATTTACGACTTCTGTGCCGTTTAAACAAATAGCATTCCCTTGTATCATGCTTGAATAAAACTTTTTAGTAATAGATTACGTCATTTCTAAGATTGTTGATAAAAGATATCTTAAGATGCAATTTGTAGATTATTACGTATTACCACATAATGGTGTAAATTTCATCTCCTGTCAAGAGTTATTTAAAGAAAAGGCGGGAATGTGAGAAGTTTGATGGAACCCTGGATAACCTTATTTAGCCTATGACTTACATTTCCTTAAATGCGCTAGAATATTTTTATCTCTCGTCTTTCGTGGAGACCCCATTTTACGACTCCCTTAAAGAGAACTATAAGTATTTCTCGGCAATTTAATTATTTTCTGAAAGGGATGACATATTTCCAATATATTTTATCTCTAAAAGAAGACATTCCCAGGCCTTGATGCCTTACATTCACTATATATGAGCTTAAAAAAAAGAACACTCCTCAATTGGAAGGAATTGCTTCTGCGTATCTTTGGGAAAAACTTCGCACCTAATTTCGTTGATTAGATTTCGTGAGTTTCTATTTCTCAGAACTATCAACATATCGTATCAAATGGTGAAGGTGAATAGCTTATTCCGCTCCGCTGTCATCTTCTATATTTTTCTTACGAGGAACTTTGACGGTGGAAGTTTGAACTGTTTCCAGAAGGTGTGTAGGAAGAAGAAAGAAAGTTTAATTATCTTGTAGAGCTGTTCAAAATTCGACCTATTCACCTGAGCGAGTATCGTTATTATTACCCTACTAAGATTTGACAGGTTTTTGGAGGGCCATTGAATTATGTCACCTTGGAATAAATTTCTGCCGAAGTTCGCACTGAGATAAGCTGGTCGTTATTATTAACGGAGCCCCGGCTAAATTGGATGTCTTCTTCTCCTCATCCGTATCCCCAAAGTTGTACGTCGCTCTCAGATCCCTCAATGTCTTATTTAATTTTAAGCGCATTTAATTTCTTCCGAAGACCGCTCCTTCCGAGAGAGAATGTCGTCACGAATTCCGTGACTTGACGCGCTACCCATTCCCTCCCCCGTCGATTTAAACAGAGAAATTTAAATAAGGGCGAGAGGGAAAATTCTCTCTCTTAAAATTCTGAGGATTTCAAACCATATTCATTCGAGTCCTTCCCCTTCTTCAACTCCCACGCAACGTCATTATCCTTACCTTCATCCGCCTCTTATGTTTCCTTCCCAAGACGGGCAAAGTTTTTCTTCATTCCCCTCTTCGCGTCTCCCGACCCTACGGCGGAACGGCTCGTAAAAAAAGATACAATAATAATATGAGAGGGAATGAGATATGTGTCCGTGGAAGAGGAGGAGGAAGCTAGTTTACAGAGAGCAGGGCAGAGATAGGCAGATAGTCCGGAGCAGGAAAAAGATACGGCAGAGAGCTTTATGATTTTCGAAGAAGCCGTGCTCGCAGGGGAAAGGAAGGAGATGATGGTTTATTTTTCTTTTTTTTCATCTTCTACTTTGCGGTCGAAGCACACGTATGGGTGAATGGAGAAGCGGAAGGAAAGAGGAAGAGGTTTTTTTATTACTCCCCCTTCTTCGTCCGCACCGTAAATGGAGCGTCATTTACCACGGGGTCTGCCCTTGCACCTCACCGGAAGGCTCCAGTCGATTAGGAGGCTTTCGCGATGGCCGAAATGTCACGTCGTGGTGGAGAAGGAAAGACCTACGGTGGGGTGAGGGGAGAAAATATAAATGAAATCACCCCTGCCGGACACAAAAGGCAGAGTGGAAGAGAGTACCCTTCTTAATAATATTTTCATCGGAAGCTTCCATCTACTTCCTACACGACTTTAGGCCTCTCCTTAAATTGTGAGATGGTGTGGTGGAGAACATGGAAGTAGAATTTTTGTTTCCTTTTTTCATGCGCAACTAAGCCTTTTACTCTTTAAGTTGGGAGGTGTGTAAGGAATAAATGGCGGATTTTTATTCAGCGTTAGAGGAGCGGTTTTACGTTCGACCTTCACTGGGAGAACAGCGTGATTCTCTCTTTTGGGGGATTTTATTGGAGAGTGGCAAATGAATATTTCATTTGTACACACTTTCCTGCGGATTTGCTGAGAAATCCCACAAATAAACAACTGATAGAAAGAGTTAAATTAGCCCTCTGGTCTTCGCCAATTGTAAATATTTGTTAGCATTTAATGCGGAAATAATTTGTGATTACCGTAAACGCATTGAAATTTACTGTATGAAAGCGAAAGGTCAAAAGTAAATCAGATTTAATGAAGCGAGTACGTAAAAAAGGACGATGAAAACCTAGAACGAGAGAACAGAATAACGAATGAACTATACTGCTGGAACAAATTTGTAAATTACGTTCATTCGAAGGGAATCATTATTCAAATTTCTTCTCTTTTTAGCACTCAAGCTTTTAAGCCAGAAGCGAAATTAGTTTTTGGTAATGAGTAACGTTTTTGTCAACACAAAAAATTGTGAGTGAAATAGAACCTAATTTAACATTGCAGTAGGAATTATTTTATTCCAAAGGTTGTCTTAGGTTTCCACAGTAAATGCTCATAGGAATGTAGCGAAATAAAATTAGATAATCTTGTTTTAACAGCTGTATGTCTCTGATTCGTTGATATTTAGCGTTACATTTCATTGCTAATTGAATCGCCTTTTATCTTCATTATTATTCGGCTATGGTTACCCCATGAGCAACGCCATAAAATTTATAAGTTTGATTTGTTACTTCAATCAATACAGATAATAGAAATTATGTGACTACACAAATTAATGAAAGAAAATTACTTCAATTCAAAAACCGTGGAGTAACTCGTTATATGCGACAACCGCTACCAATAAGATTAATCAATTATGCATCACATCATCATCAGCCATTTTCAATCCGACTTCGGATGTAGGCCTCCCCAAGCGCTTTCCAATTCTCTCTATTCTGAGCTTCTCATTGCCATGTTATCCCTAAATACTGAATGATATCTCTGTTTCATCGGTCCCTTGATCTTCTTCTTGGTCTCTTCACATCTCTTGGTATCCAGTTCAGAACTGCTGATGTCCATCGATTGTCGTTTCCTCTCGCAACATGGCCTGCCCACATCCATTTCAGTGATCTTACCTTATCTATGATTCTGTCACTCCTGTTATTTTCCTAACCCAGGTGTTTCGTTTCCTGTCTCTTCTTGTGATTCCAAGCATACATCGTTCCATACTTCTTTGTGTAGTCTGAAGTCGCTGGGTTATTGCTGCGTTTAACACCCATGTTTCACTTCCATATGTCAAAACTGGTAGAATGCATTGGTTGAAGACCTTTCTCTTCAAGACCATTGGCATTTTCGACTTCAGAATATGGGCGTTTCTTCCGAAGGCACTCCAGCCTAGTTTCATTCTTCGATTCACTTCATTAATCCTGTTTTTCTCTCCTGTCGTAACCAGTTGTCCCAGGTAAGTGTACTCTGAACAAACATCAAGGGGTACCTCTTGTAGTAGGATTGGTACTTGTGCTGCAAAAGAATTATACATTACCTTAGTTTTCGATAAGTTTATCCTGAGTCCTATTTTCTGCCCAGCCGCGTTCAGTTCTTGAAGTCTTGATGCTAGATCTTCACCGTTGGTTGCGAAGAGTACTATATCATCTGCGAAACGCAAATGACTGATGTGCTCTCCATTGATCCGTAGGCCTCTTTCCTCCCAGTCTAAGGTTTTAAAGACTTCTTCCAGAACGGCTGTAAAAAGAATTGGTGAAAGGCAGTCGCCTTGTCTCACTCCCTTCTCAATCCGGAATTCCTCTGTTTCTTCATGCAGCATTACAGAGGCTGTGGCGTCCTTGTAGATGCTGCGTAGAAGTTGGATGTACTTTGTATCTATCCCTTGTTTCCCCAGTGCCTCCAGTGTGGAGGAGGTACTTACCGAGTCAAAGGCCTGGGCATAATCCACGAAGCAGAGTACTAGTGGCATCTCGTATTCGTTCATTTTGCTGATAATTTCTTGCAGCGTGTGGATGTGGTCCATAGTGCTGAATCCCTTGCGAAATCCAGCTTGTTCTCTGGGCTGGGCAGCTGCCAGGGACGTCTTCAGACGTGCAGCTATTACTCTCATGAACGTTTTGTAAATAACAGGAAGGAGGCTGATGGGGCGGTAGTTCTTCAAATCTTCCTTGCTTCCTTTCTTGTGCAAAAGGACAATCTTTGCATGGTTCCATTCCTTCGGAATTCTCCCTTGTCTAAGGCAATTAGTGAATAACTGCGCTAGGACAGGAGAAATTTCTGTAACACCAAGTTTCAGATATTCTGCTAAAACTCCATCAGCTCCTCCTGCCTTTCCATTCTTCATCTTCTTGATGGCCTCTGTTACTTCTTCTGGGAGAATAGAGGGGGGATTTTCTGAGTTTTGTGTTTCTTCTTGGTTTTCCTCTTCAACATTTTCTGTCTTCTTGTATAAGTTGGTGAAGTATTCGGTTACTGTCCTCAGTATTGCTTGTCTATTGGAAGTTGTTGTGCCATCTTCTTTCTGGACGACCAAGATTTGTTTCTTTCCCATTGCTAGGCGTCGTCTGACCCTCTTCATACTCTTGTTGTTCTCTATAGCTTCTTGTACAATTCTTTCGTTAAAATTCCTTACATCTTCCTTCATCGCCACTCTGATAGACTTGCATAGCTCGACATATTCGATATTTTCCTTTGGCAAGTCTGAGTGCTTCAGTTGCTTTCGCTGTTTCATCATTTTCCTGGTTCTGTCGCTGAACTTCTTATCCTTTGGTCTTTTTGGTGTACTTGCTACTTCTTCTGCCGCTGCCTTCACGACTTCCATGACTTTGGCTTCCAGTTCTTCTTCTTGGAGTGCTGAAAACCTATTTCTAAGTTCCAGCTGGAACTCTTTCCTATTTTCTTCTAATTTTCTAATACTTACCTCCTGTTTCCTGCTTGAGACCAACTTCTTTCGCTCCATTCTGACGTTAATCTTCATTCTGCATCTAACTATCCTATGGTCACTGCCGGTGTTGAAGTTGTTTAGTACCTCACAATTAGTAACTGGGTAGAGTTTGTTAACCAATATGTAGTCTATTTCGTTTTTTACTCCATTAGGACCTCTCCAAGTCCACTTCCTTGTAGGATTCTTCTTGAAATATGTGTTTGTTATGTACATATTGGTGCACTCTGCAAACTCTACCAGGCGGTGACCTCGTTCATTTCTCTGTCCTAGTCCATGTTTTCCTGTGACAGCATCATCTGCTTCCTGCTGACCTACACGAGCGTTAAAATCGCCCATGATGATTTTATAATAGTGATCTTCCTTGTCATGTTCCTTGCCGAGAGTCTGGTAGAAATTTTCAATTTCCTCTTCGCTGCTTGCTGCTGTTGGTGCATAAACTTGGATGATCTGAACAGAGTAAGACAACCTAAATACCCAAACCAATTAAAAGTGAGGTATGGCTTCATCTATGAGTATTCACACTTCAACTGAAATGCTATAAGGTACGCATGGTATGACTGAAATATTTCCCAATTATTCCCCTTTCATATGCTTAAAAGAGAAAATTCCCGTCTAAGTCTATAAACGGAAAGTAAGCCTTTGAAAATTAAAAGATTCATCGAATTTCCTTGGGATTGCCGGTATCTTATCCGATAATATATTCGTTTATTCGGAAACTTTTATTTTCGTTTTTTCAGCACTTACGGTACATTTCCCGAAGAAGATTCCCTTCAAGCGAATAATATCCCTAATTAAATAAAGAAACATTTATATGCAATATGCTTTTATTTCTACGAGTATCATTGAGTTTAAGGTCGTCCTCTCCTAAACTATTTCGTAATTAAGATTTACTAGTTTTGGCTTAATTCTTCAAGTCATCAAGGTCACGAATAATGTTGCTCGCCCCTCATAAAATTCTATATAGGTTATTCTCTGTCTTACTTATCATTAATAGTCGGAATCGATTTTCAAAAAAACGCTTTACAGTAACGTTTTGAGTAAAAGAAGCAATAAATACTTTCAAACTCTGTACTTTACGGTGGTTTTGTAAGAAAAAGGAATATTGTAACGACTGTTTAATAAGTTATTAACTGTATGTCATAGTATGTTCTAATATTTTCAAATTTTATAGAAAAATGTCTCAAGTGCTCTCAGAAAAGAACTACTGTAACATTAATAGTGTTTGGTTGGTTAACTGTAGAATTTAACTTTTTGATATCATAACTATTCGTTGATGTTCATAAAATATACGAAATTATATGAAAGGTTCAGTGAATCCGTAATAATCAAAATCTTTCACTGTTATCTTCAAAAAATCGCAATCAATAATTCATCCCGTCAAAATGTTAGAGTAAGGCCTGAAATTTTATTTGGAAGGGTTTATTTCTTTCTTTCATTCAAGTACACTTGTACATCATTAAAAGAAATTTCGTAAGGTTATGAGAGATTGTGGAGTGGAAAATATTAGATATACTTGTATAAAATTGTTTCATCACGAGTGAGATGTTTGAAATAGACTAGCGTGCTCAACAGTACTCAATAGCATGCGTTTTAAAACACCGGTAAATAATTATTAAATAGTTAATTAAATTATTAATAGTTTAAATTTTTTTGGTTTCAACTTACATATCTGTAGTAATTTAAGCTTAGAAAATGAATGAGACCCAGGAGACTTCCTTAGGTTGACGAAAATCTTGATAATCCAACGAAGCGACTTTAAATTTCTAATTAGCTCTGGTTAAGGATTACCCTACTACTTGAACTTTTAAGGTCTTCCGGTAGTAATGGTAGCTGTTAAAGAAGAATTTCTCAGCAGTGCGAGGTCGTGCAACTCGAAACTTTTCTCGTGGAGTGTGTCTGTAATGTATGTGTGTATGTAATGTTGTAAAGGAAAATTCTGCCACATTTTGCAGACTCAACAGCGATCCTCATTTCATGAACTCTCCATCTGGATCCTGAAATACACCCTTACAATGAACGTCTTTCGTCACCTTGTACTACGGTCCTTACTGCTCTTTGGACAGTAATAATATTTCCGGAACATGAATCTCAGATTGCTTTCCTAGCCGTAGAGATAAATTCGATCTTGGAATCTATTGAATGCTCCTCGCGGAAGCCACTTACCTTCCTTTCAACGGAATTTAATTTGTGTTCGCATTAGCATTCTTGCATAGAAACCTGCTTCTTATGCTTTTGACGTAATACTTAGTTATATCATATTTAATGCATGGAATATTTGATAAAGATTCTTTTATTAGTCATATTCACTTAGAGATAGCTGTTATCTGTTGAATGCGATGATTCTTAACCTTTATACCTCCAAGACTTATTTCTTTCTTGACCAAAGCACCCCAAAGTACGTGATGATAGTCTTGGATACAATTTAAAAAGAAGTGAACAAAATATACACATATACTTACATACATACATATACATACAATTTTATAACTCTTATCGAGAAGTGGGATAAAGTAGTTAATTATCTCGTAATAATAAGATGATAATCATTTAAAATATGTGGCACATCAAAAAGTTGATTTATTTCTAGTACGCAACCCGTAAATCTTTGGTCCTGAAAAACCTTAGAATAAACTAGAGAAACTGACCATTTGAATGTAACCTAACCGTCCTTTTTAGATTTTATATAGGTACTAGTATTTTTAATACCATTTTTTATTGATCCCACTGACCTTCAATTCTTTTTCCAGTGGCGAAAAATCCACTTAAATATTTAATTTAAATGCACCAGAAATGTGAGTCTGGTGATAAATTTTAGGATTGAAAAGTTAAGTTATTCATAATTATTTCAAAAATCATTAGCTATTCCTTTTATCTGCGTTTATATTTAACTAGTTATCTCGTTTTTTTCTGGCAATCATTTTCAACGAGGTCGTTATCTCATCCCAGTTTCTTTAGGACACGTCGCTCCAGGAAAACACAAGAGCTCATTATGTGACCCATTTACATGTAAATTGCCGGTTGAGCTGCTCTTCTACAGTAAACCCACTTCTAAATTTGCGTTATTTATTGCTACCGTTTATTGTGCATTTCAGTCAAAATTCCGTAATATTCTTAAGGAGATTTAAGCGCACGATCCCACTGGATCGCGAGAGAGGAAGAATGAAATGGACCGCGACTTGCGGAACGAATCGCGGATTTTGTTCCGCGCCACTTCTTTCCTAAGGAAATGTGGAAAGTTACGGGAGAACGATCCTATTCCCATCCGACCCGAAGGCACTAGTCAAAAATAAAATGCAGGGGTAGCAGTAAGGGAAGTTTACGGATGATTTAATATATAATTTTTACGAGAAAACACCAGTGAGGTGTCCTTCGAATAAACATAATCACAGGAAATAATTTGGGCTGATGGTTTTCTTTGAATAAATACTTAAACAATGACTTAAGTGGACAATTGAAGGGGAAAAATAGTTTTGTTGTAGGGCGAGATTCAAATTGAAGAAATTGGTAATATTAAACTGAATTTGGAGGAAAGCTATAAGATTTTTTTTATACGCGTAAATGTTAATCTAAATGTTCGGATGTAATCGATTTGATTTGACCTGACTAGAATAGGAATTATAAATGAATAGTAGAATAGGAATTCATAAATGAAAACACGACCTCCTCAAATTTTTATATTCTACCGGTTTCAGACTTGCATCCAACATCAGGTGACCTGAAGATGAGCTACAAGGCCAAAACCGGTCGAGTATTTTTTTTTATTGTAGAAAATACAGGGTCCTGTTTTCGCTCTTTTAAATATTCGTTATATATTTTCCTTGGACGAAGTTTCAAACATTCCACCTTAAAAAATTAATTGATATATTTTGAATACAATGATTGTTTCAGTCCATCATAGAGTAAAATCTTTTAATTATTTGATATATGCATACTGACAGAAAAGCGCTTTTAATAGAGGATGCACATTAGCCTGTTCCCCATTCAAAACTATACTTATTATCCATTAGCTGGAATATATCCCATTATTTTTGTATCCAGGTTATCAATTTTACATTCTAAATTTAAAACGCGCTTACCTAAAGATTTGAAATAAAGTTAGAAAATAAAATTCGTCTAAATATCTGTGCAAAACTAAGAAATTATACTATTCCGATAAGATTAACGTGATACAACTCGTTTGTAAGGAAAGTGAGTTCATCAAAATTTTCCAATTAATGAGTTTCGAATCGTAGCGATAATTTTATAGCCTCCTAGCATAGTTGAAATTTCACATTTCATCCTTTCCTTAATATAATACTTGTAAATTAATCATTTTAACTCTTACGGGCGGAATATATTAACTGTGTCACGCATCTTATGTTAGAGCGAACTCATCATCCCCAGAAATATCACCAGCATGAATAGTATCATAATAGTATAGAAGTATGAAGTAGCATGAATATCAGAGGAAGTACTGTCTCAACTTGAGTCTCAAGAATACTCTATATACCAATATAAAAATTTTTAATTGTTGAAGAAAAGGAAAACTTAGTAATTTTTCATTTTCTTCTGTGATATGGCTTTCCACGAAGTAACGCCGACGCATATTGATTTTATTTTAATTGTTTATGTTAATTTAAAGTTGCTAATATTATTGAGAGGTATTATTGAGAGCTTAGCCGAATGTGAGTAAAATGTTCGTAAAGATTTTTTTTAATGTTCGGAAAGTAAAATTTAAGGTAAGCTGAAGTATCTTCAAATTTTGCCTTTTATAATATTTTTAAATTTTCAATATATTATATTGTGTGCTCGCTGCTTTGATGGGTTTGAAAGAAATAAAAATTTTAAATCAACGTAACGTCAGTTGTAGATAGCGCTTGATTTGAAATTTTTTTAATTACTCAAATATTCAGCTTACTATCGGTTAGAGTTGAGATAAATCATGGATCGAAATTTTATTTACATAAGCTAGTAATTCTTGATGAAACCCATAAACATAGAAAGAAGTGTTTGTCGAAATATTACTTGAGATTATTGTATTGATTTATTCAAATCATACGAGTTTCTTACAACCGCAGTAAATATTTTCAAATATATCCAGGCAAAAAAGTAATTTAATCCAGTTTTTATCATTTGATTCACGATGGAAATTTTGTTTACCTGCCCAGCTAAGAAACGATAATCCTACCTCAAATGCATAACGAGCTTATCAACGTACGGACGTGAGTGAATCGATAGTCATTTCTAGCACGACCGTAGAATTATTTTTAAACGAGCGGATATTCAATAGCGAGGCACGGATGATTCTATTTCCAAGAATATTTGCGACCTATTCATCTCACATGAGTTATGGCCAATATGGAAATTTAACTGTCGACCCATTCTTCACCGGAATGAGAATCTGCATCGCCTCTCAAATACACGAATAGCGATCGTGGGAGAGGTTCTGAAGACGCGTTCAAATCTATCGAAATCTGGAGCTCAAACTTTTCCTAAAACAATATTTTCCATATAGCGCGAGGATGTCTTTTCTACATAGTGAGAATCGATTGGATTGAGTGTCGCAGGCCGCTCTGCTCGCACTTTACGGAAAGATGAAGGGGAGGGAGCCTCGCAGAATCGGCGGCGGTCTCCGCAAAGAACGCCTATAGAATGCGACCCTCTTGGGAATTCTTCCCCATTCCCTCCCTGTTTTCCCACCTCTTTACTAATCCCCTTCACACACTTCTTTCTCATCTTTATCCTATCTCTTTTCCACCTTGCATCCTCCTCTTCACCTTTCTCCTAAATCCTTTCCTCCTGATTCTCCAATACCCTTAAAACCATTTCTCCCCTTCTTATCTATGACCTCATCCCACATTCCTTCACGTTTATTCTCATCCACGCATTATACACCTACACTCTGTTCTTCATTTCCCCTCTCTCTACTTCTCTCTATTCTCCTTCATCCCTTTTCTTTTTTCCGTTTTTCCGTTTTAGCTACCGTCTAGGTCTTCTACCCTGATCTTTATTCATTGGCGGTAAATCACTTTCTCTTCCGTCTGTTTTATTGCTCTGCTTCGCTTTCTCCTTCTCTTTTAGTGTGTCATCCTTTATTCTCATCAACTTAGGAGCAGAATCTTCCGTTTCCAACTCTCTTCTGTCTTTGTGAAGTATAAGCCTCTCCAGCTTCATTTTCCTCTTTAAATACTCCCTTTTAGATCATTTTTCTTCAATGAGCTGTGTATGAAGAGAGCTTTTATCGATGTATTACTTTTCCTATTCAAACAACCAATATAGCCAATTAGTGGCACACCACAAGCAAACTCCGTACATCTCAGTAAATTTTCTCTAAAATTTGCGATGATTACACGCTCAAATTTGCGAAATAAAAACTTTTCTACATTTAGTCGGAATTCATGATAACATAGTTCAGCATTTTTCTCTCGTTTGTATTCTTATTTTATGCATTCAATCACTGACTGCAATCAATAACAAGTGGTATAGCACGCTGCCACTTTGGACAAGCAAATACATGTCGAGGAGAAAGGTTAAGAATCATCACATTTAGAGAAATCTATTTTGAAAAATCCTCACATACAGCAAAATAGACTAAATTATCTAAATTGTGAGAAAACTTAATCTTATTAAAATCAAAAATGATTAAAGAACGGCACTATGTTGTGACAAGAAGAGTTTGCTTACCCTAGCTAAGTTAGCGGGGCGTTACTCTCGCATTTCATTTTTCCGTAATGCCTTCTATTCACTGAATTGCTACGTGCCTATTCACACTAACCTCTTTTCTCTGACACCTTTTTCCTCGCCATTTTCTCTTCCTTCCCACAATTGTCATCGGTGCCTCCTCCCTTCGATATCGACGCGAACCCATCAAAAGGTCTTCCGCTAAAGTCACCGAATCTCAGTAGAATAAGGCAGTGCGAGGGGATAGAGCCAACGTTCAATGCCAATACATTCGAGCTGTGAAAGGATAAGTTAGGAGGGAAACAGCCTCTTACCCCAAAATCTCTTATCTTTCACCTCTGCTTTTACCTTCGGACTATTACTTTTTCTCGGGTCTTCTTACACAGCTTGGGAAAGGGACGCAAATGTTTTAGATCCAGGATACCCTTTATAATAAATTCGGGAGATTTGCGAATCCTCTTCCCGCAAGGAGGAGTTTCTCCCCTGGCGAGATTTGATAAGCTATATCCCTCCAACTTTTTACCCTTCCAGGCAAGACGCGTACGTTTTCCACTTTACATACGAAATTCCGGATAAAATCCCAGGGATTCAGCCAACGCGTTCCAGATCGGATGTTTCCATTATTATTTTATTTAAGCTCGTATCAGTGAAAAAGAGGTGCTGTCTTTACGTGTCCTTCCTCTGAGCTACACATGACGAGGACTTAAAAGGGATTTGACGATAGGGGCATTGAAAAAGTTTCCTGAATGAATGTTTACCGCGTCTGGGATAATTTCAACTCTAAATTAATCCTAGCGATATTGCCTTTCAGCAAATAGCAAGTAACTTATAATTAAAATTGATCATATATTTATGCGCTCAACAGTTAGACGTTAAAATAGTTTTATTTATAATACCATCTGTAACACAGCGGAATTAAGTTTTGATCTGTATGTCTCTTTCTTCCGTTTGTTTCGCAATTAGAACTTGGTTTCAATATTGTGGATTTTATTTCGCCATATAAATAATAATTTTAATTTATTTACGAAAACATTTTATTACTGCCATTGTAAACATTAGATTATTAGTTTTAGCCATCAGTATTTTGCGGTTGTCTTATCTTTTCCGAAACTTTTCCGAAACCTGCAACACAACTAGGAGTGAGTGCTTTTAACAAAACACCGCCGTAAATAATATAATACATGCAATTGGACTCGCGCAGCAAATTTCGGGTAGTTATTTCATTTTCAGAAGATTGCTGTATGAATTGAATATCAGTCGACGTTAAATGTATATACTCTATAAAACCAAGAGATTTTTATATCGAAGGAAACCGCTTTAGCAACACAGCGAACGTAGTGTATACTCGCGTTGAACACAACTGCGCTCTAAATAACATTACAAAACCAAATTGAATCGATTGAAGTATCCGAGGGCTTTAATGAAACCCTAATAACGCAATTTACCCGCGAAACCGCAGGTTGGACGCCGCCACCAAATTAGTTGACCTCGACAGTAATCAATCTATAATTAGCCCATCATTTGGCATAAACTCCGCGTAATTGGTTGATTCGAGGTCTAAATAGATTTCCGCCTCGATACTTACGATTAGTTACTCCTAACTTAAATTTCGCGCGTTTTCAAAGCAATTCCGCAAATGCAACAATGAAGATATGTATTCGTTGAGTCATTGTTCGGCATTAAAGCAGGAGGATAAAAAGAGTTCCCCTCGATGTGTCTGCGTTTGAAGCGACGTTGCAAGATTCTCACGAGGCGTGTCGGATTCTTGCATTTACGCCTAACCTTCGCTCGTAAGAAAGAAAGTCCCGCGACCGATAAACATGGTGTCGGGTCGATTCTCTTTATCGCCGACTTTTCTCCGCGCAACCTTCAGCGGCCCTCATTTTTTCTCATTTATCTCCGGGTCCCTTCATCCCTCGACCCAACCCTGAAAATCCGACCATTCCAACATAACCTTTCTCTTCTTTAGATCCCCTTCGTTCGTTCCCTGTTCAGTTCCTCTATATTCGCGTTCGCATCTCATGGACATCGCTTCCAGCCGTTACTTTCGTCTCGTAAATTCTAAGCGGGGATTTTATGCAGGTTTTCCTCCCGTCGTTTAACTTCGCTCGTGCCGTCTTTTGTGGCATGTTGTAGATAGAAACATCGCCTCCAGAGTCTGGCCTACAAGATACATGTCTAGACACTACCCATCAATGTTTCCCTTGCCATGAGGTAGCATAACCCTTCCATTTATATTCAGCCACAAATTAAGAATTGATTTACCATAGATTTTCAATTAAGAAGTTTCAAACCGGAAACAACCTGAGTCAAAAACGGAAGAAAGTAGAATGGCTTAGATGTTGAGTACAATGCAATGTATGAATGGAATGCTGAGGTACACAAAGTATTAAATATTAATGTATGAAAATAACAAAGAATACGCCTGAAGCAGTAAATATATGCAAGGATAGGAAAGTGGGAAATAGTGATGTGAATAAACAAGGCATATTATCCCCAAATGGGAATGGAATGAGTGAAGAATAATATGTAAAAATCTACCGTAAGAATCATCAAAATGCTTTCTCATTAGGAGAAAAACGTATTTTGTCTCTCTTGAAAAGTTTCAAGGACCCTAAGATTCCGAGGGTTGTGTTTTGGCAAACGCGCGGCTCGAAAAGTCCTCTTCGAATGATAATAACAATTCTAAACACATTTTCCAGCCTAACAAGCTTGAAAATAATATTTTTAAAGGCAATAACATAAAAGCATTTTAACGTGCACGGAAAACCTCAACTCGATTATCTTAAACTTCCTCGATATTAAATATCCCAACTTCATTCCAAATAATCTAGAAAAGATGGAGATTTTTTTAATAACGCGACACCCATTACGATCACCACTCCAAACTTATCCCACTCTCGAGATATTAAACAGTCACAATAACCAAAAATTATCCACAAATATGTGAATTTGATGAAATTGACGAATACCTACCGCACCTTCACCTTCGCTGAACTCTAATCTTAAAAGAGAATATTAAAATGCTACATCCAGTATTAAATAAACTAAATGAAGAGGATTTTTAATTTTCTTCTGAACGAACGCTTATACTTTCATCGCGACTTCTTGATTTTGAATGTTTTGTATATAATTGCTATTAAAAGCCGAAGAGTGGGAAGATGAAATAAAATTACGTAACAATGCCAGTAGTACCTTGTATTTTACGGGTTTTTGGTGTTGCTTCACGGAGGTCTGGGATATCCTTCATAAGATCCTCATAAAAGAATCCTCAAAAATAGATCAAAACCGAAGATGTTAACAGATATCACATGATGATACCTTAAACGCACATTTATTTTGTCTTCCTTTTCTTCGGTGTTATATTTCTTTATTTTTTTGCATTGAAAAGTAAATATTTGTAAAACAAAGAAGGTTTAAGCAAAAACTTTTCTTAATTCAGCTATAAAACCTTACATGGTGTAATAAATTTATTAAGTATTATTTCTAAAGAAGTTAATCACATTTTTCGAATGTATGTCGAAATGAAAAGACCATTCGCCAAAATTGCAGCTTTACTCTCTATAACTTAAATATAATACCCTCTTGTGATGAAGGGCAAGTAATAAGTTGTTTGTAATAGTAAGAAACGTTTGACTCTACTTTGACTATTTGTCAGACATTATCTGAAAGCGACTGGTAGCGAAAAAAACTTTCTGGTTGTTTGTACAACCATGACACCAATAATTTTTTTTGAGGGTGATCGGCATTCTGTAACTGTAAAGGCTTCTATGAACGTATAAAATTGTTATTGATCAGTTGAAAATTTTCAATTCATTCAACTCGGTGTACCTAACTCTGTGTCAGAGGCATTTTACCCGAAATGGAATCAGTAAGAACTAGTCGATGAAGAACATTTCATGGACTCTCTTTCAATCTCATCGATCCTATATTGTATAGATAACGGGAAATGCAGCGTTCGAATCCACTTCATTCAAATTCATGGACAACTTCAACTGACAAAGAGGAGCAAAAGAAGCGTTCTCAAAACATTGCTTAGACGAGTCATTTGGAATTAAAGGCGTCTTGCAGTCGCCCACTACTCCCGAGAACACTTCTTGCGATACCAAAAGACGTTCGTAACGCGCCAAATTAATCGGCTCCGCTAATGGAATCGCTACAAGAAATATTAATTACTTGAGGAATCCACCGAGCGAAAAAAGCTAACAAGGTTCGAGCGTCTCCATTAGCGTCCCTCCCCTCGCCTAGTAGTTGATCATTTCCTCGGAACTAAAAATTAGAAAAGAGAGGGATAGCATCTGCTCCGTCGACCCGATAATCAGCGCACCCGAAATTAATTCGTCTCATTACCTTTAATTTTCCAGGAGAGGATCCGAGCGGGGGCGGGGGAACAGGAGGGAGCGGGGGGAAAGAGGGAGGCGGCACTGCGGGCAGCGGAGGAGGAGGCGGTGGAGGAAGTAACGTTGTGAGCGGCAGGATGCCGGAACAAAGCAACGATTACCGCGTGGTGGTGTTCGGAGCCGGGGGCGTGGGGAAGAGTTCCCTCGTCCTCAGGTTCGTCAAAGGGACATTCCGAGAGTCATACATACCTACCATCGAGGACACGTATAGACAGGTGAGTCCAATCAAGAATTGCCCAAATTCAGCGGAGAAAGTTGAAGAGATCTAAAAAATAAAAAATTTTCCTTTACTAAGAGAATGATTAATTTGAAATAACTGCCAAAGTAAATCTTCAGTACCTAAGTAAAACTAAAACTTAAAGATACAAAATAAAACTAAAATTTAACCTTCGCAAATTTTTCAGTATCGAATTCTAGCGTTAAATTTTCGTCGATCCTAATAAATGCGCTGTATTATTTAGAATTAATTTAGAGAAAATAAACCATAGGCCCCTAGGGGAAATGGAGTTCATATTAGTTTACGATCTTATTGAAATCGAAATCGTCAAAGAACATAAGTCTACATGGTTAAAAGAGAGACAAGAATAAAAGAGTAATAAATTAAGACAGTAAAAAGTAAAAACAAGACATGACAAGAAAGGCTGTGTAAGTAAGACATTATCAATAAGAAATAAATAATAAAATATATGAAATTAATATAACAAAGCCAGAAAAACAAGTCTGGGCTTGACTGACAATACAAACAAAGAATCGCTTGGGATAGTAAAAATGTAACTATTGGCTTTTATCCTGAAAATCTTAAGAATATCACAGTTGTATTTTTATCAAAGAATAGATACGAAAAGTTCCGATTCTTTAATCACCTAATATATAAATCATAATATATTATTCATCGATGA
>KZ308402.1:831664-858675 GCA_000376725.2 Ladona fulva | reverse complement strand
AAGTATGTACTTCAAGTCCTTTTTCAGAATTACAATTTTAGCTCTTTAGAGTCTGAAATAATTTTGCCATAAATGTTTCTTTGGAGCAAATTATTTTGAAAGTTGCGAAAAGAATCATAAAATTATATAAATAATGCTTTCCAAAATATAACTACGTCTAAACAACAATTGTGTTGTGCTGTTATCATTTCCTAGAAATTAAATTTTTCAAGGGACCATGTGTTTTCCTTTATTCAGACTCAGACATTTAGCATAGAATCACCTCTTTATATTATATTATTATTATTCACGTTCTGTAGAAACCAGAATATTTTGTTCCTATCTTTATTTCGCTATGAATAATATTAGAAGGTTCCATGAAGTGAAGGCTGAGGTCATCCATTACATATTATCATTGTATAGGAAATTATTGGAATATTTTCAAGAACTTAATCTAAATGTCTATTTTTCAGGTTATCAGCTGTAATAAGAATATTTGTACTCTCCAAATTACTGACACGACTGGTTCACATCAATTTCCAGCTATGCAACGACTAAGCATATCAAAGGTAACATATTTTTAACTATTAGTGCCATAAATAACTCCTTTCCTTCTTTCTAGAGTCATCTAAGTGATGAATAAAAGCTGAATAAAGTATTAAACTTATAGCTTTAATTTCATTAAACTAGTGGATATTTGGTTTCTTTATAGTAGTAGTAATAATAATAACCCCACTGAAAACCAGAAACCTTTCCTTCTCCACACTTTCCAATACAGTCAAATACAAATTCCTGCATATAGGAATACAGGAATACAAATTCCTGCATATCCTAACATTAAATCTAATTACAAGTTGCATTTCTGCTTATCCCTATGTATTTTTCATTCCTCCACCCTCTCTATTCCTCAAAACCAATGCTTAAACCCCTGAACTGAAACAGTTGAACTGAATCATTTATTGATGGAATTATGCTCTTTCTCTAGAAAAAAGGAAATTTATGATTTCCCCTTAAAAAATATATATATTCTATAACTATATCATACATCAGCTCCACCATTTTGGTCAGGCAACAAGGGCTTTTCCCTAGGTCCAGCATTTTTATGCACCTCAGTAATCAAAGGAAGAAAACATTTTAAAATAAGAATCAAACTACACCAGTGCAGCTTTCTTCATACTTCCATTTTGTATGTATGTTATCTTTTGAAGGAAATGAAATAATAAATACAACTTGTACTTTTCTACAAATATATTTTGGTTGGCAACCAATGGTTTCGAACTTTCAGTTCATCATCAGGCTTAGGAATGCAAAAGAAGAAGTGAAACGTAGTGATATAAGGGACCACAAATCAGGGAAAAGGGGGGGAGGGAAGAAGGGTCTTGGGATACACGTAGGAGCCATCAGTGGAGGGTAGGGGAGGGGGAGGTCCAGCAGAAAAGTTGACTGGTGGTGGAGGTGGTAATGAGGGAAAAAGGCAAGTTAAGAGATTTGAAGGATTATCTGTAAAAAGATGTTCATTGGCTAGCGAATGTGAATGGTGGAGGTGATGAAGGATATGAAATTTCTCTATGGTGTCTAAATTAAAGCCTTTTGCAGAAGAATGAAGGATTGTAGGAGTGAAATTGGAAGAATGATTGTTTTCAAGGAGATGACGGGCAAAGTGGGATCTTGAGGGGGCTCTGTTCAGCAGAGCTCTATGATGTTCTTTGCAACTTACTTTAATATTTCGGCAACTTTGTCCAACGTAAATACTGTCACACTCATAACAGTGGATCCTGTATATTCCCGGTTCAAGTGAAGGGTCTATTTTGTCCTTCCCATTGCATAATAGGGATTTTTAATTTTTGTTATTTGAAAAGGCTATACGGAAATCTGACTTCGGGAAGGCATTGCAAATTCTATAGGTGGCATTTCCTTTGAAATAAAATTTGATAAACGGAGGTCTCTGAATGTTGATGGGAGATAGAGAAAAGATATGACTCAGAGCAATTTTCCAATTTTGCATTCTACTAATTTGTTTATTAGACCTGAGGAGTAACCATTATTGATGACTATTGTGTGGATGGTAGAGAGTTCTTTTTTAAAATCATTGGGGGACATAGGAATGGTGAGTGGTCTCTGGATCAGAGAGTGAAAGGCAGCTTGTGTGAGTGATGGTGGTTGGACAAAGCAGGAATAGTGTGATCAGTGAAGAACGGTTTCCAATAAATGGAAAATTGAATTTTGTGGTCAGTGATGCGCAGGTTTAAATCTAAAAATCTTTCCCTGATTTGTGGTCCCTTATATTCCGATGTTTCACTTCTTCTTTTGCATTCCTAAGCCTGACGATAAACTGAAAGTTCGAAACCATTGGTTGCTAACCAAAATATATTTGTGGAAAAGTACAAGTTGCATTTATTATTTCATTTGTAATGGAATTCCACTATATCTTGCTAGAGAAGATTAATTTTTGAAGGAAAAGCAAGGAAAATAATTAGAGCAGAATTTTTCCTTTTTGCCTTTTCTTTTCTTTTTAAATGTCAAAAAAATAAGTTACTCTCGCTTGGGACTAAAATATTTCTTAATTCACAAATATTGTTGTTCCATTATCTCATACACAGTAGTGTACCCTTAACCAGGGCATATCACCTACGTGTATTCAACATCTGCACCAATATTAATAGCACCAATAACAGAATAGCTAACAAATGATACATTTACCATGTGCCATAAAATCATTGTAACAATAATTATACTTCACTCTCTAATTAAAATATGCCCCTTCATTCCATTTTTAACTTTAATTACATAAAAAACTCCAGCAATTCACTCTTTTTAATTAACATTAGTAGTGTAAGTAAGTGATGAAAAATGCATGGTTCACATGTTTGATTTCAGATGAAGATATGAAGGAGAAAAATTCTGCCTGAGTTAGGACTCATACCTAGGTCTTCCGCTTCTCATGCACTTACTCTTACCAACTTAAGCTACTACAATGAAACAATCTTTCCCATTATAGACTCAAATATTGAAAGAAAGATTTTTCTCTTGTGGTAGCTCAGTTGGTTAGAGCCAACTGCCAATGGGAGACTCAGGTTTAAGTTCCAGCTAAGGCAAACTTTTACTCCTTTATTTCTTCATCTAATTAATATCAATAACCTCCTCTAGTTTTTCCCTCAAAGGTGTTTTAAGAAT
The DNA here is from genome assembly GCA_000376725.2 of Ladona fulva. NCBI lineage: Eukaryota > Metazoa > Arthropoda > Insecta > Odonata > Libellulidae > Ladona > Ladona fulva. The sequence goes on along the minus strand of KZ308402.1, from coordinate 855,522 downwards.
TTAGTAGCCTAATATTTCCAACATCTTTTTGTGGCTGCGGTTTAATCTCTAGCTATGGTAATTTACTTGCCAACATCTTGGGGAGTCCACAGGTTGACTGTGACTTGCAAAAATGAGTAGCAGGGGCAAAACTCTGGGTAATAATAGACAGTGGAAGCATAATGCCTGCCACACTACCTTCATTTCATGCCCTTAGGCCCAAGTATTTGCAGTCTTAATGTGTAATCTCCCAGAAGGGTGGCTACACTATGTAAAGGAGAATAATATAATTAATATAATGAAGGAAGAGAGATGTATACTTTACCACAGGAATTTATTTGGAGATTACCAGTTTCAGCAGTTACATGCCATCATCAGATGATGGCATGTAACTCCAAATAAATAAATGGCAGTAATCTCCAATTAAATTCCTGTAGTAAAGTATATATCTCTCTTCCTTCATTACGAAGTTCAATTACCACAACATCTCGGCCACCTCCGTGGATTTTATAATTAATCTTTTTTCTGGGTGTTTACCCACTGCATAATTCTGTTATTTGTTCTTTCTTTACTAATATTCTTAGAGATTGCTTTTTCTTAAATATTTCCTTTCAGCCCTTTTAAGAATCATATTCTTATTGTTTTAAATTATTGCATTATTTTCCAAATAATTATTCATAACTAATTGAAACTTCACAATAACACAAATTGATGATATTTGCTTACTAAGGTTAATTTTGATTGAAACTTGTTGTTCTTATCCCATTCCTTTTATTTCTGTATCCATTACACCCTTGCCTCTTTTTATTCCCTAAATTTACATTCAATACTTTCTCTTAGCTTGGAGCTGATGTCTCTCAATATCAAATTTGTCTTATTTTAGTGTTTTGAAAAAATTCTCCATTGTCCTACATTTTTCTTGGGCCTTTAAAAACCAAAAGATAAGAAAATTGCCTTTAATTTGTGTTCATTCTGTCATAAGAGGTGCCTGAAATTCTTCATTTAACCTATGCAGAATTTTTATTCCCTTTATATCAGAAAGTATTCATTGCAGTCATTTTCCCTTCTTATTAGCAAAAGTTTTGCTTGCAAGATTCTGCTTAGAAGCCAATCTGCACTTTACATAATGTATGATATGCAAATATTCAAATGTTGCAAGAAACAAATGACAAATGTATTACATTCTACTTCCATTGAAAAATAAACATATTTTCTCCATTATAAAATTTTAAAAATATTTGGAAAGGTAACCTTACATAAAAATGATAAATAAAAATTATTACTGATACAATGATCCAAATATCTTTCATAACAATTAAAATATTTATTTATATGAAGATTGAGATAGTTTAGAGTCTCTGCTTATGACACTAAGGATATGAAGTTATGCTGTTGGTAAAGTAAAAGTAAAGCAAAGTAAATCCCCTCTTTCTAACACTTATTCTTTGGTTTCCTGCATGTCCTCTGTGACCTGTTTGATTTCATGCTACCCATTCTTTCTTATATCAGTAACTAAATTCAATAAATTATGATTACTAAAGACAAGAACATACTACTGAATTAACTCCTAAAAGTTTCTTCTTGTCAAATACTCTTGCTAATAAAATAACACCAATGGTATAAATAATAAATTATTCACGAGTAAAGAAATACCAGTTCTGGTCCATTAATCAATAAGAATAATAAAGGATGAATTTAAATGAGATCAAAATAAATACCTATGTATGTTCAAATTTTCACCTTCTTAACACCTTTCTTGTGTCTCATATTTTAGGGCCATGCTTTCATCTTAGTTTATTCAGTCACCTCAAGGCAATCCCTAGAAGAGCTAAGACCCATTTGGGATGCAATCAAAGAGACAAAAGGGGCAGAACTTGAAGGCATACCAGTGATGCTGGTAGGGAACAAATGTGACGAAGGAGGGGAAGATGGAGCAGGGGGTGCACGGGAGGTTCGACCAGAGGAAGGGGAAGCAGAAGCACAAAGGTGGGGCTGCAAATTCATGGAGACATCAGCAAAAACCAATCACAATGTGAAGGAGTTGTTTCAGGAGTTGCTCAACATGGAGAAGAACCGGAACATATCCTTACAACTGGACTCAAAAAAGAAGGGAAAAGGAGGAGGTGGTGCTGGGAAAGGAGCAGGAAAAATGAAGGAGAAGTGCTCTGTCATGTGAATAGTTTTCACCAAAGTGTTGACCTTTTTACTTTTACATTCCTCTTACTTTGATTTATGAGTTCTGCAGGGCTCTATGGCAGTTTTAATTCAATAGCATCAAGATCTGAGGAAAAAGAAACCCTTCCTAAAATAATTACTTGGTTACAATTCGCAAAAAGTTAAACATGTTCTTGTCCCATCCATATGTTTGGGATTAGTGAATCCCTATGAAGAATTATGTATACAGAAATAAATTCATGCATTTGTATACACACCTACATGTATAACCATGAGTGGGTGTATCAGAATGTGAATTGGTTACAAAAGAAAATTTTTAGTGAAAACAGTGCATAAGAAAGGTGAATTTTTAAATTTTACCTGGATTGTGTAGTGAATATTTTTTTTCTGTCTATAATGTGTAAATTCTCTGGGGTAATTCCTTAGCTCGTGAATAAGCTTTAGGGAAAGCAGTGATTTTTTGCAAGAAAAAGCAAAAGATTGTTCCTGTTTTCAGTGATGCCGGGAGGCAAGTCAACAAAAGTGAGATGAACCAAAAAATGAGACAATTTATAATGTGAATTATGCATTTGATGCAACCTTCTGAACACCTTAAATGTGTGAATTATTCTTATCTTCTTAAATCTCATCTACTACCATCTCTTGTTCTATTTACATCTTAATAACTTCTCTCTCTTTCGCCTGATATATCTTGTACATATTTAAATATCTCCGATTTGCTTATAGAAAGATTTTAATCAATTTGCATTCAATAATATATATTTGACAATTATTCTTTCTTAATGGTTATGGGAATGATGGAAGGTTACATTCCTGAACTGAAATTCTGGGTGACTGAAAATACTCCAAGTTGGGAATTAAAACATTGAGTTCTTTCAAAGCATATTTTAAAACCTATTTTATCATAGATTGACATCATCACATAAACATAATACATTTTGTAATAAAAATATACTATTCCTTCAACATCTAATTTGCCAACAAACACAATTAAACCCCTTTCTAGTTATTTAAGTTAAGAGAGGTGCCTGAAAACAAAAGTATGCTGAAGGAGTCTAGATATTCATAGATAAAATCATGAGTCTAATACAGGTGTGATAAAAATGGCAGATAATGTGAAGAACTTTCATATTTGTAATGCCCTATGCATATCTAGAATTTCATTTTAGTACAATTATTCTATAATAAATTATTTCAGCTTTTATCCTGAAAATCTTAAGAATATCACAGTTGTATTTTTATCAAAGAATAGATACGAAAAGTTCCGATTCTTTAATCACCTAATATATAAATCATAATATATTATTCATCGATGATCATGAATCATGGATTTTATCGACTGTTGTTAAAGATTTCCTTGGAAATAAAACATTAAAGAAAATTAACTAAAAAAAATGCACTTAAGTCTTTTGTTACCAAACCGTATTGGATATTGCTTAATTACTATTTTCCATTTTATGGAACGTTGGAGTCAATTATTTCTCACAGACTTTCACTTTAAGACAGTTTAGAGTTTTGGATGAAATGTAATAAATTCACTGTAAAAGATCTTCAGTCCTATTTCCAAACTTTCTTGGTTTTTGTCCTGAATCTTACCTTTGTCCTGAAATTAACGTAAACAGAATATCCTCTGGAGGTAAATATCTTAATAAATTGGAGATAACATCAACTATTATCTACCTATTCTTAGATGTGATGCATTATACCTCAAATNATCTTACCAAGAACTGGAGAAAGAAAGAAATAAACACTTAGTTTGACAATTTTACTTTCAATCCAAAAAGCCTGAATTCCACATTCGATCATCCCACACACAACAAAACCTTTAAACAAAGGAAACTGGAATCATCCAAAATTAGATCAGTAATTACTCATTGAACTGCTGCATAAAAACATGTACTATTGAATGCATGAATACTTTCTAATCATTATTTCTCTAATCTCTTTCTGTTAACCCTTCTAATCTTTCATGGATTTTTAAAATGATCAAAATTGAAAAATCGCCGAAAGTGCAGCAGCTCAACACAAATGTAGACAATTTTTTTAGTAGAAAAAATATTCAGAATGCTCCTACAACCTGACTATTAATATCAATAATAATTATATATACATTCAGTTGGGAATAATTTGTAAATAATAATACTTTAATGTGGATGAAAAAGGTGATACACAGATAAACCCAGAAGTGCCATATTTCTCACTTCTAACATGCAACGAATTCAATACTTCCAAATCTAACCAAATGAAAATTTTGGTAAAAATAAATGTTATTGATTGCGTAAAAATAGAGTTCAAACATATTTTGAAAATAGAAAAGTTGTTTGGGCAGAAAGACTGATAATTTGGATTATCCAAGAATCTCATGAAATTTGTTATTCTGTTGTGCTGTAGAGAAATCCTGATTAGGTAATAGATACTTAAAATAACAGAAAACAAAAGCCCTTTTAAAAACAATAAAATCAGCTTAATACAGCTCTGAATTTTTGGCAAATAAATCATGATATTCATAATCTTCACTGATGATTATAACTTCAACATCATCATATTATTCAAGACATTAAATGTTTTCATATTGGTTAACTGGCCAATATAGAGGACTTACTAAAGGTATTACATTGAAGATAATTTTTGACAAAATGTTATATTTAAGTAACTAAAAAAAGAAATGTATGCAATGACGAATCACCTTTTCCAATTAAGCATATCAAAACTTTGATTAATTTTTTATAATTCTTATAATGACCTGAATAATAAAAAATAAGCATATAGAGTAAGATTCAGAATTTTCAATGTCCATTTCAGTTACGTATAAATCTATTTGATGCAGTTAAACAGTAATTTTAAGCTTGGTGGAATTCTTTTATAAATTTAAATTATTATGCTAAGTAATCATTGTCAACCAATCACTCTGTTATGACAATTAAATGGAAATGATAATACCATCAAAGACTTTACCTTATACATGATCACTGCTGGCACAATTAATAAGAGAGATAAAAATACATAATAAGGTAATTATTTTACAGCCTGATGCTGTACCATGCCAAAACTTTCAGAGCTAATTAGAGATTGAAATTCAAGTCAAACTAAAAATATCAAAGTACGGGTTTTAATCTCTTTACCACAATGTAGCACCATCTATTATAGATATAGATCAATGTTTCTTGTGCTGATTTAGTCCAGATAAATTACAGCTGAGTTGTTTTAGAATTACAGATACAATAATAAAAGAGTGTTTTGAGGTCTATTAGAACTTACAAAATGTATGTTAATGCAGATTTAAGTTTATTCCATTCATATAAATAATGTGATGCTCTTACTAAATGTTCAATATCTTACAATGTTATAGATATTATTATGCTTAAAATATTCGCAATTCAAAATAGGCTTTCTTATCTGAAATTTTTAACATGAATTGTTGTTTTTAAAATGAATCTTACATATATTTCTAATATCATTGGTCCCAAATATTCTTTGTTTGAAATGGCATCATATTTATTGGCAAAATGAAAAACTAGATTGTAAAAAGATAAAAGACAGGGGATTATCAGGCAATTTGTCTTTTCAGTATTTACGAGGAACTCAATTGACTAATACTGATGGTAGTTTTGGGCTAAGAAGTTAGCCCATTGGGTTTAAATAATGTTACACTGCCTCCAGCACCTACATCTAATATGAAAATTTGCCATGATTAGTGGTAAATAGAACATTTTAAGACAATACAAAGACATGAGTTGCTGAGTCATCCCATTTCCTAGGAGGAACAAATCACCTCATTATAGAAGTATTTCACTTTTTTCATAATCCACTCATCAAAACTGGCGTAACTTCTTGTGACATAAAAGAGAAAACATTACCTATCCAATGTAATTCCCCGTGCATGGCATTTTGTTTAATTCGTAAGAAACTAATAATATGTATTAATAATGAATTATGGCTCCTATTGTTTATATTTTGCCATATACTTTACAAGTTACTGTTGGTTAATCGTGTTTTTTTAAAGATGTGTCTACAGTGGAAAATGTACTTGTTGAAGGAATTTAAAGCACAAGGTATTGATTGTACTTTTACTGAAGTGTGTATATTACACTGGATGCATTTAATACAAAATGAAGAAGTTGTATTTCAATGGGTTTATGTATTTCAGGTGCTTTCCTCTCAGAATCAAACAACTTTAATATGTGCAGGACTTAAAATAATATTCAAATAATGTGATAATATTATCTTTTCTATTTCTGTATGAGGAAATGCTGTACAGTTTGTTTTATGAAATTACTTCAAATAATTTCATTGTATGTTCCTCTTATAGAATTTTCAACATGAAAATGTATATTTCAGACATCTATTTTTAAGGCAGTAGAATTAAGGACTCTCGATCTATGGTTGTAGTTCTCTTTATTAAGCATAATGCTGAAAGAATGTGAGCATCTTTTTTAAAGAAAATTATTTCATATCTCATGTTCTGATGTCAACCCTTGAATTTTTATTTGAATCCTGAGTGCATATTGATCAATACAAATATTTTATGCTCAAAGAGTACTGCTCTAATAAAAGGATAGTGTAATTAATAAAAAGAAGACTCGTGCTAAGTTACCCCTCTATGAAAAGTTGTTCAGTATTCTTTAGAGGCTTTAAGAATCCTATCATATAATATGTATGCTGTGGTAAATTCATCTTACCAAGAACTGGAGAAAGAAAGAAATAAACACTTAGTTTGACAATTTTACTTTCAATCCAAAAAGCCTGAATTCCACATTCGATCATCCCACACACAACAAAACCTTTAAACAAAGGAAACTGGAATCATCCAAAATTAGATCAGTAATTAGTAATACTTGGAAAGGTTCCAGTTTCTTTAAAAGTTTGATTGGTTTCATTTCCTTTTATTTGAGGCTTCAAGTTCACTAGAAAACTGTTTAAACAGCGACTGCCCTCTTTCCACAGAATTGTTTACTTAAAAATAAATTGGTATTGAGCAGGCACACTTAGAGGCATTATACCCTGCTGAAGACAGCAATGATAGGAATAGTAAATAGAATGAACTGCAAAGGAAGAAATCGATTGAATTATAAGTTTGCTGATACTGTTAAGAGGGAATGATTCTTGGGGTTTATAGAGGTCTAACAAACCAATTCTTGGTTTCTATCTCCTTATGATGATGAAGAAAATAAGAAATCTTCCCAGGATAGTATATTGGCCAATTCATTATGGCTAAAACAGGACTGGTTTATTGAAGTGACAATCAATCTAGACAATCATATATATATAAAGCAATTGTCTGTCCATCCCCCTATTTATCTCAGAAACGGCTTGACTTACAGATCTGAGGCAAACCGCATTGTGTTTCTACGATGCTGAAACCCTCAGGAAAACTATTCTCATCTCTGTAAAGGCCCGGGTTCGAACCCAGGAGCACAAAATACGTTTCCATAAGAGATGTACGTAAAGTACGTTTCCATGACTTACAGAGGTCGTTTCTTTTACAAAATTTAATTAGAAACAATGGTCCTACGAAATTGGGACAAGTGTCTAAGGAAAGTAAAATGATCAAAATATCTTATTATAGTCGTGAAACATTCGTATAATTTCAAAATTGAGAGAACTTTGATAAAATACACGGAAATTCGTAAAATGCTTGGGAAATAAACAACCCATCCCTTCGACGACCAAAGCAATTGTTGAACATTGATTTCATTAGTTATCTCATATAAATACACAGGGATAATCAGTTAGTATACTATTCTATAAGAAATGTACGTAAAATAGGTTTTTGTTACCTGCAGAGGTTGTTTCTTTTACAAATTTAATTAGAAACAATATGGTCCTACGAAATTAAGAGAAGTGTCAAAAGAAAGGAAAATGATCATAGATACTTATTTTAGTTGTGAAATATTGATATAGATCCGACCTATTGAGGATTTTGATAAAACAAACTGAAATTTCGTAAACCTTTTGGGAAATAGACAACCCATCCCTTTGACGACTAAGGCCATTCTTGAATGTTGATTTCATGAATTATCCCATATAAGTGCACGGGGATAATCACGTCTTATAATTTTTATAAGAAATTTACGTAAAGTAGGCTTTCATGACTTGAAAACAGTAGAATAAATATTATATATAATATATGATAAGAAATATATTGAGTTATGATCTTACGTCAGAATTGTTTTGTGCTTACGAGGACTAGATATATAGGTACGATAACAGATATATTTTTAAACTAAATTAAGTCCCGTCATGCTTGACTGGGGCGTTTACTAGTGTAGCATAAAAAGGAAAATCGTTGAAAGTAAATGCATTTCTAAAGAATATCCCTCTTTATCAGAGTTATTACTATCGGCATCATTTTCTAAAGACCTTGTCATTCCAACTAATTCAATATTTCAGTTGCTAATTCTTTTATTTCCTCATAGCTTCTCATGTCATTAAAATTTTTAATCTAGTAACTTTTTTCTAGGTCATCCTCTACCTTTCTTACCAATGATTTTTCCCTCTACTATATCCCTTACTAAGATGTTGTGTCTAAGAACAGGTCCAAAATTTAATTTTTTTATTTTTCCTTCATTAAGTTCCTTTCTCCTCCATCCATCCTTACATCCATCAAAACCTAACTTTGCTCTTCTTTCCAATCCAGCTTGTTCTTGTTATAAAGCCACATTTCTATATCTTCCAGACGAGCTTTCTCCAACTTTCCGATTGTCCAAGTCTCACTTCCACTAAATATTATGCTCTAAATAAAGGTTTTTATGTAGGATTTTCTCGGTTCTAAATTCATATGTTAGTTTCTGAGAACATTATTTTTACTTTCATATGCTTTCTTTGCCATAGCTTTCTTTTTTTACTTCTGATCTTTTATCAGTTGCAATTATGCTCTCAAGATAAGATAACTCCTTTACTTGGCTTATTTTTGTATTACTTAATATTAAACTGAACTTTGGTTTGTTCTTATCTTCATGACATATTGCTATATTACAATTTTTTTATAATTTTGATTTTCCATTTCCCAATAAACATATGTTTAAGCATTTTACTCTATCTAGCTGATTTTGCCAACAAGGATAGATTTTCACAATTATCTGAGGATTTTGATGAAATTTTTTATGTAGTTGGAGAAAGTAGAGTAATTAAAAACTGCAACTGTGTTTGTGTGAATGGGCCTTAATTTCGCTACTATGAATTATCGAAAGTCTGTAATCGGAGTATAGGCAACACCAAAACAGTTCCAGTCAAATGAGTAGGGAGATTACCCTGTGTTTCCTTGTTTTCCTTCGCCTTACATCAATTTTCTTTTTTCTGTATATTTTCCTCGCTCATAGATGGAAATCAGGACAATGTTACCATTCATTTACCTAATATTTCATCAGAAATCTTTACTATAAACAAATCTCAATGACAGTGATCTTCTCTAAAAACTTCATGAAATACGCTTATAAACATAATTTTCGGTTAAGCAGCCAATCACTTCCCTTTTGGCGAAACAGTTCCCATTCAATGTTTCGTCCAACATTCTGATAAGTGGAGTCCCCCAAATATCCCAAATCTATCAATTTTTCAATTTCCCTCATATATTCGCAAAATATTAAAAAACTTAGCAAAATTGCTTAAATATAAATCCACTGATAGACTCTGCTTGATACGGACCGTAATCTATTGAATTAGCAATTCGACATAGAGTACAGCCACACACAGATTTTTAGCGAGTAATATGCTTCCACTATCGACATGGTGAAAGAATACATTGTATCAGATTTGCCAATGACATCGTATTAGTTGTAGACTCCGAAAAAGAAATAAATCGAATGCTGCAAGTCCTACCAGACACTGTTAAACAATGGAAATTATTAGTGAATAAACGAAAAATGAAAGTAATGGTAGTACGAAAAAATATGGAAAAAATTAAAACCAATATAAAAATATACGACACCAGAAATGATCAGGTGGAACACTTTTGCTATCTAGGTAGTATAATCACAGAGGGCGATAGATGCTTATTGGAAGTGAAGAGACGGATTGCTTTGGCAAAACGCATTTATGACTTATGAAAAATTATATGAAAAATATTTTAACCAGCAAACACATGAATATAGATATCAGGAAAGCATTTGCAAAAACATTTGTGTGGAATACACTATTGTATGGAAGTGAAAGTTGGACTATGGGCAAATTAGAAAGGAATAGACTCGTAGCTGCTGAAATGTGGATATGGTAGAAGATGACAAGAACAAACTGGATGGAAATAAAAACATATATGGAAGTTTTGACGAAAGTACAAGAAGAGAGAAGATTATTAACGGAAATGGAGAAGAGGAAATAAAATTTATTTGACATGTCATCAGACACAACGCATTCATGACTAACATTCTCGAAGGGAAAGTACTAGGAAAGAAAGGAAGAGGACGGCCTAGGAAGAAGTATTTAGACGAGATTCAGAAGAGGATAGGATGCAGCAACTACGTGGCAATGAAGCGAACAGCAAGTGAAAAAGAAGAATGGTTGCATCGACAAGGCACCAGCATTTACATATAGGAATATCAAAACATTCGTTATTATATTTAAATGAAGCTGAGATTTTCTGTTTCCATAAATGTGAATTATTTTCAATCAGAACTGAGCCATGTCCAAGACCAGGTCTCCGCTGCTTTTCTTTATTTACACAGGATTCTTGTCCGTTGCTGCTTGGTATTTTATATTTATCGAAAGAGTGATCCAAAACCTCTTTAGAAATGGCAAACATGTATGTATTTTGATGGATGAACGCATTAAAATTATAGAAAGTTGTTATTTTTAAAAAGGAGGTGAAGGAGCGAAGCAGTAGAAATTGAACGGCAAATTTGCAATTCCATTGGGCCGGAACAAATTGAGACGGGAACAAATAATCACAGATCAATTCCCTCATTATCAATGACTTGAATTCACATTCCAGAACTGCACTTTCTTATCTTTATTAGGCAGTTCATCAATTCTAAATGAAAAACAAGACAATTTGGAAGCGTTTATCTTCAAAAGTAGTTTTCATTATGCGAAACAAAGTAAAAACATTTTTTTAAATAAGTATAAATGAAATTAGCTATACAATGAACTCGAGACAAAACCATTTAAGTTAAAGTTCTGACAAATCTTATTTTATCACATTCCTTAAAATCACATTGCAGTTGAAGACAGGTCACAAAAAGTCGAATCATCCCAAAGAACATAGTTCTTTCGAGCTGAAAGCAAAGGTGATTGTCATACTACTATTATGAAATAACCAATGCTAATCTTGTTCTTGCTGGCAAGTTTCGGAAGCGCTTCCTTCATAAATTAGCAAAATTTTCCAGGAAGAATTTCCTTCGAATCTAATGCAAAGGGGCATTTGACAAGAACTTGTATGCTAAATCAGAGCATTTATTCTGGACAAATAAATTTCTTCAGATTTTTTGAAAAGGGTGTTTTAGTCTCAACTATTCAGGATTGAATCTTGAAGTTCAGGATCAATAAATAATACACCCGTTTTAAGGTAACAACGATATTAGTGCATTGATTCTTTCCAGACAACTGTAAGTATGCCATTTTTATGACAGATTGAAGTAATGTAAAGTCGTCAAAGAAAAAATTAGCTCTTCATCATGCAAATAAATTGCATATTACAAAATCATTAAAAGGGGTGCGAACGCTCCCATTTTATATCCGCTGATAAAACGATATAAATTTAATTTAAGTTACCAGAATCCATTGCAATGGATTTATTAAAGATGAATTTCTGGCATTCAAACTTGGCGCTTCGATGTGAAAAGGTACCAGGAAAGTTTCGCCGGTTTCGCCCATTTAGCCACTTTATTCGCAATTATCATTCCTCGTCTGAGTACTAAGCTCAAGCATTGGGTGGAATAGCGAAGTACCTGCTTAACCCAGAGACGAATTGGCCAAAAGATTACTTTGGTAAGATAGAACAAGGATTTCATATTTCATGAGCTAATTTGCATTCATTTAATAGCTACTTGTGTGTAGGCAATTTTGAACTCAATCCCATGAACTGAGGATCGTCGATCCTCAGTTCAAAAGTAAGTTTTTCCGTACAGTCTAAAATAGTAAAATGCTAAAGAAATACAACGTTGTATATTTCACGGTAGATACTTATATTATTTCGACCATAGACGGTCATTTTCGATGATCTTCTATAGTCGAAATAATAAATCTTTATTGTGAAACATACAATGTTTTATTTCTTTTCCACCTTAGCACGGCGTTCCACGAAGTCCAGCCGCCACATATTAATTTTTTGTTTGAAATAGTTGTTATTTGGAGCAGATTTATACCTCAGACTTTAAAGAGGATCGATTATTTCAATTTTTATGTTTGGGAAATGAGTTTATTCTGAAATTCAACTTCAAGTAGTGAGTAAAACGTCCTTTATTCTGCTCGTTAACCTAATCGTTCTTTATCGTACTCCTGCTACTTTAAATTGTTTTGGTATCTATCGTTCAATCACTATAGTGATGCATTTGTTAAGCCTTGCATACTACTTTCCACATGACATCTAAATTAGTGTTGCATCAAGGAATCAATAAATTAATATTGCATTTCTACTTTAATGTTATGTCACTCCATTTTCGAGGAGAAGATTGTTGCATGCTTTGTTACATGGAGGAAGAGAATTTCATTATTTGTTGCATTTTAGATTGTTAAAGGCATATTTGCTGTTAATGTATGTTTAATTCCATTATTTACAATATTGTAACAATTATAAGGTTGATTTTGCTTATAAATGTTATAACTATATTTTTCCACAAATTGATTTTTACATAGTACTTGTAGGTTCTTTGAAGTGCATCATTTGGGTTGATGGTTGGATATATCATGTAACTCATCATTGTAACAATCTTTGAGAGGAATACAACTTTTTAAAATAGAAATATATCTATTGATTTTCTTTGAGAATACTAATGCATTCCAATAAAATTATTATCGTATAAAGACTTTCTCAATTTGTTGTTTTTTATTTGCAATTAAGAGAAGTCATTAGTATAGATTTATCCATATTTAGAGACAAATTACCGTTGAGATAATTTTGCATGGAATGCAGTATCATAGCAATACCTGTGAGAATGTGAAATCTTTAGGAGTTTTATTTAATTTTAATGAAGAGCTCATTTTGTAAGTATGTAATGTGAGTAATCCTCCATTAATAATATATCATTGAGATGTTGACATTTCTGTTACAGTAATCCCAATATGACTCCTGAAAAGTACTTCTTAAGGCTCCCATGGAGATTGTCAGCTGGAGCAAGGAAGAAACCTTAGTAGTTTTTGAAGAAACGAGTTATGAAGATATGCAATTTGGCAGCAAGATAAAATTACATGCTGCATAAGGTTAAAGCTCCCATGTTTATTAAATGACCTCCTTAAACTATTATTTAGTGAACCCGGTTTAAATCATGGAGATTGGTGAAATATACTGAGTGAATGACGTTTAACATCTCATCTGTGCTATTGTGGTTGTGCAGAAAAGAAGAGAGGGAAGGTTTTGCAGTGGATTTCTGTTCTCAGCCCTGATGGCACCTCCACAGAAAGAAAACAGTCCTCTTAAGAAAGCCTTTACTTTTGTGAGTTAGCATTTCTATTTCTTACTATTTTTCCTCGTGAAATTTATTTCAAATTTCATTTTTTTAATTCCATTTTGGAAATAAGTGAATCCATTTGTTTGAATGGTTTTAGGAAGTAGTAGTAAATTTTGAATACAGAGGGAATCATTCACAGCAAACTTCAATAATGATTGGAAATAAATATAAAATACAATGCTAGTATAAATGATGACTTCAGATTTTACTTTTATTCTGATGCATAGAATAAACAATCTGTTATGAACTAAAACTCAGGGTTTGAACTTCATGAAGCTTACTTTTGTTTGTCCATCAATATCTCTTTATTTTTTCAACGACTTTGTTTTTGATGACAATACAAGTATTTCTATGCCATAAAACATTTTATGCCAAAGTAAGATTCCTTTATTATAATGATCATTAATTTAATAGCAATGAAATAGTGTTCCTCTGTTAGATTTTTCCATTATTATTTCCGTTCCAAAATTTGTTGAACTTTTAAAAGAAACATGCATTGGCCACGCCGTCATATGGGAGCAAGGGGTGTATCACACCTGGGCAGCAGCATCTAAAGGGAAGCAAGAGGAGCATAGCCAACTGTTATTTTTATTGTAACAACATTATTTGTTTTCTTTGTGATGCACACGAATTATCTAGGAAAGATTGTGATGTGAAATTAAGTAAAAAAAAAAGATTTGCTATCATTTAGAGAAGAGAATTATGAATAACTCACGACAAGAAAGAAATATTTGAGCGGTGGATTTGATCAAAGAATTGGAATCAATAAAAGATTTTCTGGCACAAAGAATAAATCCTCTTCAGGTTTTGGAATACATATTTTCTAGGGATTTGATAGGAGTCTTTCCTAACTTGCAAATAACTTTGCGTATTTTTTGGCACTTCCCAGAGACTTTTGCTGCCAAGATAATGGTAATCAAAAGTAATGCGAACTATTAACTCATAATGGCCATTCGCTATGTCAACATATGGAGTATGCATAATTACTCATCTTTGAGAACAGTGTCAGCAGGGGAACAAAGTTATGAAACACTGGTTTTTTAAAGTCTAACAAAATAATTTTTACCTGCAAATCAGGAAATGTATGGTTTTGGTATTTAGATTTAAGGGCAGCACATTAATGTTAGCACCTGGGCGGCAGATAGGGTGGCTCTATGCATTGCTATGTGTACTGAAGTATTATCCTGGTACCTTTTTATATTTATAAATGTTCTCCAGATGCCACTTTCCTTTAGCACTGAGTTAAAACCTCCATTGTGATACTGCTCATTTTATTATTTAGAAAAAATTAATAACAAAGAAACCTATATCATTGTTCTCATTGGTGTCTTTATTTAAGAAATTTAAAGCAGAGATTGGAGAAAATTTCTTAAGGTTAAGACAAGTTGTTTTAGTGGCAATAACATAGGTTTAAAAGATTTATTTCCTTGGTGCACAAAAGATTAGATTTCATTATGGTAGAGAAATAAAGAGGTCCTCATCTATCGCAACCCCATCTGTTTAATTATAAATGTAATGAAAATAACCTCCTTTAATAATANGTCAACTTTCCACTAAAGAGGATAACGTTCATTGAATAAATTAAATTTTCGATTAATGAATTCAAAACAATCAGATAAATATTTCAATTTTACCCAATTGAGCCAAAGAAAATTATACTACGTAACATATGATTTTCTGTCAAAGAGCCTAAACTAGTTTTTTTTAGTATTTCTAATAAATGCTTACATCTCGTTTTTTTGAAATTTTTACATAATGTTACTGATGTCGGTAAAGTTAAATATTCAAAGAATTCTTGTGAGACTTTCTTCATTGTCAAAAAATTCGACATCAAACAGTAAATTAACCCTAACAATGACAATTTCATGAAGAGAAAAAGCATTACCAGTATTATGTCAAAAACTGACTTGCCGAAGTTAACTCTCTATGGATAAACTAAACCGTTAATCACCAGAGCCGGTTTCAGACAAATCATGCGATGAAACCGCTGTACGGTGCAATATTTAAGGGAGGCTTTGGCATTTGAATATCGAATCACGAACCCAATAAACGTTAAAATTTGGAAAACTCAAGAAAGGTTTGTAAATTTGATGAAACATATTTCACTCTGAAAAAGGCCAAAAATGAACTATCGATAAACTATATAGCGAAGAATACATCAAAAATCAAGTTACACAACCTTAAGTTTACGTAAGAGTCATCACGTAGCCATCACTTAAATGCCTGATCAAACAGAGGCATCAGGATATTTCTCGGGTGTATCCCACTCTAGGAAAGCGGCCCAGTATCTAAAAACCCAGCTTAATGAACCGCTGCGCGGCGTGATATTTGACGTAGGCATTTGAATACCTAATTACGAACCCATTTATCGTTGAAAACTTGGAACATTCGCTCACACCTGCAAGATGATAAATTTGATTTAATTTGGAAACTGCAGTATTTCTATGTGCCATAGAGTATAATATTTTTTAAATTATTATTAGGTAGAAAGAACTTCTTCCCAATTTCAATGTCTTTCTTAGATAATGTTTGAATGCAGCAAAACCTCAATTTCTATGAACTCCTTCAAAATGAAAAAATTCTGATAATGCTAATTCAGACAAATTCGTTTGCAATTGCTTGATTCCTCCCTACAGAGATACAATAATTAGAATGCACCTTATGAGCATATGTGCATGTTTTTTCGCTAAGGGATGAAAATATTCCAATCCGATACTATTTTTTTAAGGATTAATATTTGAATATACAGTAGATTGAAACTCTGATCTAGAAGTTGTAATTAAATAAAATTTAATGTAAAGAAGTACTAATGAAGAGTACATAAAAGCATGTGGAAGGCTGGCTTTGATATACTTCACAGAAAATGTCATTTACTTTCAGAACCAAACTTCAGTGTTCAATTTCAATTCTTGAGGTGCTTTGAATCACAATCAGAAATGGTTTACACTCAAATGTTAAGGAATTAAGGGAGCTTGGCAATTTGTTCTGACTAGTTTTTTGTAGTTAAATGTGCACCATTACTAGAGTAATTACTTTTCGAGAGCAAATCAGCCTGTGCTTCAAATATTTATGAATTCCTTGAATTAGTAAATTTAAGAAGATTGATGATCTAAATTCTTGTTTTATGCAGGAAATTTGCTATTCCCTATGTATTCAACCTAGAAATCATAACTTTCTCTCATTTTTTGACCAAAAATTTTTAGAAAAATTTTATTTTTAAGTCTTTTAAATCCTGTAATAAATTTTTCAAGTGTTGTGAATAGTATAATGCCCTGTGAAGACTTAATTTTAAAGTACGGGAAGCCTTTAGTTTTAAGAGACCTTTCACTCACTATATTCTTTAAAATAGAAACTCTTTTTGATTCTATTTAAAGATTTCTTGCATTGTTCTTTGAGCATTTTTCTAACTGAAGTTGCAAAGTTTTCAAGCTTTGGATATGTAATAGTTCTGTTTATTTCCAACGTTTTGATTGAATGTAATATTCTTTGCAATAGGAATACTGCAGTTCCAAAATTCTTCCATGTTCCAACATTTCTTCCTAGTTATCTGTATTTGAAATTTGATTGACAATTTAGTTTTTGTGGCATGGTGATATTTATTTTAAGTTTGATTTGGTTTCTTTCATGCCATATGTTTAAGGACTTATTTCAGACTACTCCGCTCGATGGCAAGCCAAATTTCATTACAATATTTATTTATACTTACGTTAAGCATAGATCCTGTTATTCTTTGAAATACTTTGCAATACTTCACTGTCGCTTCAGAATTTTATTCTTGCTCTTAACAATTTTGAATTGTTGAATGTATTTGTTTTGAATTCTAATTTCCGTCTATTATTTGATATTTTAATATTATTTGGAGACAAGGTAGAGATTATATTGATAATGATTTCTCATAATTTTCAGTTAAATTTTGATTTCTGAATTTACTGGAAGGAAATGTGAAGTTTCCAAAGCATTCTAGAAATTTTGCTTTTACCCTTTGATGCTTTTTAACCTTTTGAAGCCTTAACTGCGTGAAAAAATTATACTAAGTCCCCGAGGTCATTCATTTGGTTAAAAAATAATACTGTTGTCTCATATTTCATAATTTTATATTTTCAGATCAATTTTTTACCTTCTGTACTTGTATTCTCAGAGATTGTCTTTTCAATGGCTATGCTCAGAATAATTTTCACTTTGAACTATTCTAAACATANGGTTAAAAAATAATACTGTTGTCTCATATTTCATAATTTTATATTTTCAGATCAATTTTTTACCTTCTGTACTTGTATTCTCAGAGATTGTCTTTTCAATGGCTATGCTCAGAATAATTTTCATTTCAAACTATTCTGAGCATAGCCATTGAAAAGACACAAATCACTGAGAATACAAGTACAGAAGGCAAAATGGCTGCCTCAGATGAAAAACAATTGAATTTTTGAGCTCCGAGATAGGCCCAGGTTTTGTAGCCCCTACTGTACCAAAAGATTTGGAGGGTGAGGAGTAGGACAATGAAAATGTTACTTGACAAGTTCTCAAGTACAAGACAAAAGGTTCTTTCTGACCTTTATTGATCTCTGTAATAAAATGTACACTTCAAAATATTTACAATAAAGCACCAAAAAATCTGCTCCTGGTGTCGTCTTTTCTGTAATTCCTCCATAAGAAATCCAGCTAAGGACATATTTTCCTGAACTTAACCTGCAGAAGAAGTTTTAGTCATTAAAATTACTTATTTGCGATCCTAGATAAAATTTTAGTTTTAGTATTAAAATTACTTATTTACGATCCTAGATAAAATTTGGCAAAAAAATTGCCTAATATTATTTTTTTACTTTCAATTGGACAAGTTTTATGAGAATGGACAACCAAAGGCTTATACAATAATAATAATAATAATTTCACAATAATAGCAAGGTACAATCTAAATTAACCTAATGATCAATTTTTAATTATTATTTATCGCAAGTTTTTAAAGCCTTTAACCAGTTTCAAAAACTTTGAGGCTTTTTATTGTTAATTAAAATTGTACAAAATAAGTTAGCCTCTAGAAAGGACTGAGTCAACTTTCCACTAAAGAGGATAACGTTCATTGAATAAATTAAATTTTCGATTAATGAATTCAAAACAATCAGATAAATATTTCAATTTTACCCAATTGAGCCAAAGAAAATTATACTACGTAACATATGATTTTCTGTCAAAGAGCCTAAACTAGTTTTTTTTAGTATTTCTAATAAATGCTTACATCTCGTTTTTTTGAAATTTTTACATAATGTTACTGATGTCGGTAAAGTTAAATATTCAAAGAATTCTTGTGAGACTTTCTTCATTGTCAAAAAATTCGACATCAAACAGTAAATTAACCCTAACAATGACAATTTCATGAAGAGAAAAAGCATTACCAGTATTATGTCAAAAACTGACTTGCCGAAGTTAACTCTCTATGGATAAACTAAACCGTTAATCACCAGAGCCGGTTTCAGACAAATCATGCGATGAAACCGCTGTACGGTGCAATATTTAAGGGAGGCTTTGGCATTTGAATATCGAATCACGAACCCAATAAACGTTAAAATTTGGAAAACTCAAGAAAGGTTTGTAAATTTGATGAAACATATTTCACTCTGAAAAAGGCCAAAAATGAACTCGATAAACTATATAGCGAAGAATACATCAAAAATCAAGTTACACAACCTTAAGTTTACGTAAGAGTCATCACGTAGCCATCACTTAAATGCCTGATCAAACAGAGGCATCAGGATATTTCTCGGGTGTATCCCACTCTAGGAAAGCGGCCCAGTATCTAAAAACCCAGCTTAATGAACCGCTGCGCGGCGTGATATTTGACGTAGGCATTTGAATACCTAATTACGAACCCATTTATCGTTGAAAACTTGGAACATTCGCTCACACCTGCAAGATGATAAATTTGATTTAACAGTTCATTATTCGCCTCTCTTCAGAGAGAAATATCGATAATACATCGTAAAGAATCGATTATCAAAAATATTGCAAGTATTTTATGAATACGTAAAATATATCGCGTTAAAAAATCGAGCGAAAAATATATCCTCTGGTGTATCCCACACCTACGTGAGCGAACGTCTCAAGTAAGCTCTGATTACGGAATCAACACCTACCTCTTTATTGCAATGGTGCTAAGTCAATGCGTTCATAATATCCCAGCATTAATTAAATCCGCTTTCACAAAATAAGCTGAAAGAGTTAAGGAGTCGAGGAAACCTACTTTTTAGTAGTAATTAGTCCATTCCTAGACCAGAGTCTGATGCCTTTCTGACAGAGTCTGATGAAGTTTCCTTTCCTCTACTATTTATTGTTTGCTCATGGTGCCACTTCCAGGGTAGGCTCACGGAACCAACATGCTACAACATTGAACCTACGTACTAAAACATTGAATCGGATAGAATTTAGGACAAAGTAAAAGTAGAGCTATTTCAATATAGGTTGAGTCATTGTCAACTATCCCGAAAGCCAAATTCTCAAATGCGAACTATACATTCAATTCTTAATTGAATTTCAATTAATTATCAACAATAAGGTAGGTAACAGGCTGAATATAACACGGATGCCAGAATCAGACCCGGAAGTTAATTGTATCAAACATCGATGCATCAAAGTAAAAGTTATTTCAAATGAAGAAAACTAATCTTTACGATGAAATCCGAACAAAATTTCAGTTTAGTGAAAATACGTGAAATCGAGCTTTTCTATCCCTCTAGGAATCAGCCGATCGATTTTTTTCCCATTAACAGAACAGATAATTTTCGAAGGAGAGTCTTAGCGCATGGAATAAATTCAAATCTAAACAAAACAGAAGCTTGGAACGACGCAATCTGAATAAGACAATTTAACCCCTCTAGTTTCCTTTAAAAATTATCTTTGAGATAAAGCTGCAACATTCGGGCTAACTCACTGTGACGGCATGGTATAGCTTATATAAAAAATTTCTGCGATGAGACCTAAACGAAATTACAGTTTTATCGGCATAAACGCCTAGTGGTTAACTCATTTACCTCACATGTTAAGTAATTCACGAAAAGATATTGGGAGCTGATCAGCTTCATCGATGAACCACGGTAAAAATAAACTAAAACATACCCTATTTAACGAGGAACATTTAAAACATTTATCACTAGCACTATTTAATACGACTCACGAAAAGAGACGATCAACTCTGCGATACAAGCTTCAACTCCAATGTCCTTCGTAGAGCAGCGGGACTCTTCGAGCAGTGATGAACTGTAACCTCCAGCAGTCGGCAGCAGAGAGGACGAGTCATTCGCCTGCGAACCTTTTTATGCTCAGGCAACATAGGGGTGGCGCAGTTGGGGAAGGGAGGGGAGTTTTGGAGCTACTACTGCGATAGCTGTATTTCCTAAATAAGTATAAAATATTAGGAGATAAACGAAATCCAATATACGGTATAAGGTTTAGGAGAAAATATTTAGATTGAATGAAAAATTACCGTTGTTTATTTTCTAGATAAGTTTACATTATTGGAACTGATATTAATCATTCATCTTTGAAACGTGTTTGAAAAAAACCTTATTCGATTTGTTGAGGGATCGAATGTGGAAGGCGGTCGAAAGTTAAAAACGTTAAAAATAATTCTTATTATAATAGCTGAAGTTGATTCTCAACGGGGAAAATAGAGAGAGGATTAAATATAGTGGTCATATTTGCACAAAAGAGAAATTAACATCTCTCAACTTAGCTCAATGGGACAGATAATCAAAAACGGAAATTTTCAAATCAAAGTTCTCATAATNAGCTCAATGGGACAGATTATCAAAAACGGAAATTTTCAAATCAAAGTTCTCTTAATATGGAGCCGAAATCTTTAATCGACGATAAAAATATAATTGTATAAAATTTCTTTCTGATGAAAATTGTCTCCAGTTTGTAGGAATATTCTTTTTTCATTTTGCTATAGAAATAAAGCCCGAAAAAGATTATTATGAAGTTTAGATGAATATCTTATGTGAATGCATTGACTCGTATAGGATCGAATCTTAGTCCAATAAATACACGAAAAGGAATCTGTATGTCGTCGGTTTTTTTAAATGTGCAAGTTTGCAGGCTTTATAACAACTGGTTCTATAGTTTTAGGCGAACATTCACCCTAACACATCCACTCAGAATAGCTCAACTGTCCATTAAGAAACGATGGCAGGTAAAAATTGATAATTCCATACTTATTTGCGAC
Organism: Ladona fulva; assembly: GCA_000376725.2. Taxonomy (NCBI): domain Eukaryota; kingdom Metazoa; phylum Arthropoda; class Insecta; order Odonata; family Libellulidae; genus Ladona; species Ladona fulva. Next base: position 833,553 of record KZ308402.1, on the reverse strand, counting down.
TCGCTCGAATCTCAGGATATAAAATAGATAGCCAATGTAGCAAACGAAACATGAAATTTCGTTATTATGTACTCTAGATAATAACGAAATAGTCAAAGTCAATAGCCATAGCCAAAAGGCAGCTTGCAGGGTAGATATATAGATGTAGATTTACTCACCGAAAATAATAATCAGATGTTTCATCATTCTGAAATGCCGTTTACAAAAATTAGCTGAATAATTAAACTCTCCGAGATGGTCTTGTGTGTGTCCCTGCGATTCGTCAATGCTAATCATTGGACACTGCAATGGTAAAATCTTATAAAATGTCTTCCTCTTCACATACCTGTAGTCTATCGTTAATACTTACCGTGCATTTTGTATAGACCTTAAATTCCCAATCTATTCTTGTAGGAAAATGTATAAGTTCGGATTCAACAATGGAATTAGTCGTTGGGGGTACGATTTGTTTACAACCTCAAAATTTTAGAACAGTTCCGATTATTTGTTCAATTTGTAATTTTTTACTGAAAACAATATTCGACGACCCAAATAAGAATCTTCATTCAATTTCACTTCTCTTGGCACTCGTCTTGATTTCATGCGACCATTCTTTTTTATTTAATAAATAAAACGAAACGAAACAAACAAAAGAAATAAACCCTGCAAGCCATAAAAGTGAACTAAAATGTATGAGTTCAGATTCAAGTGTGGAATTAGGTGTCAGGGGGACTGGTCGTTTACAGCCACAAAATATCACAAAGTGCTCGTCTGTTTATCAATATTCTCGGAATCTCGAATCGAAATCAATGTTTGACAGCCAAAATAAGAATTTTCACTAAATTTCCCTTTTTTTGGTGCTTGTCTCGATTTCGTACGGATATTCTTTCTGACTTAATTTTCCAAAAGAAATGAAGCCTGCGAGCGGTAAAAGTGAACTTTACATGTATTTCTTACAGGAAATATTTTCCTTTTCTAGGTTTGAACCGGGGACTAAAAGGCACATGAAAAGTAGGCCTATAATCTATGCGGAGAAGAGATGTAATAATGTGCCAATCCTGAAAGTTGGAAAACGTTTAGTTTTAGAGTTTTAGGGGAAAATAAAGTTTCCCCTACCCTAAATTCCCCTCCCCCACTTTCCCCACCCCTCTCTCTTTCAACTCCGCCTATGACGTCATTAAAACATAATGGTCCATTTAACTATCGAAAGATGTAAGATATCGGGATAAAAAGTAGCCTATGTGTCAATTCAGGGCATACATTATCACCCTGTCAAATTTCATCAAAATCGGTTGGGTAGTTTTTTGTGTGATGCAATAACAGATAGACAGACAATTTTTTTTTAATATGTGTTTTAGACTCAGTATCATTTCTAATTACCATATCCACCACTATTTTGAAATGTTATTTAATGTACAGAAATGGTTCCCTTACAGATTTATTATAACTAAAGATGTAGATTTCCGTCAGCTAATATAGGTAGTGATAAGAATAGTGGTACAATTCAGATTTATGCAATTAATTTCCTGAGAGCTATTCCAAATGTCAAAGAACAGTTCCACTCTAAGATTAGTTAACTCGAGTCATAATGTAACATCATTAACCAATTTTTCTCCACTAACTAAAATACCAAATTTCTGACATTAATACGACTCCGAAATCATTTCAGTGGCTGCTGTGATAGAGACGTAAAGACATCGGTAATCGTCTCGCATAAGCATGCATAGTCTCCGGTGAATTACTGTGAAAATGTTCGAATCCTGGGATCGCTCAAAGAGACATAAATTGGTCTCTTGGCCAGGTACATACGTCAGATTCTAGCCCACTCGCGAAGCTTCCCTTGAGAAATTTTCATCACTTGCGTTATTCATCCCCAATTGTCAATGTAGTAAAAGAATAGTTTCTTCATA
>KZ308402.1:815160-830734 GCA_000376725.2 Ladona fulva | reverse complement strand
AATTCACCTATTGCTAGAATGATGAGAAGAGCTAATAACCAACTATAGATATATATTTATATCAATATTGCAATATATATTTTGTTTAAAAATTAATATATTGACATATTTTTCATGCGTATGTACATAATGGATTATATATATTAGTATTGGTGATATTTTATGAATTAGTGCTTTTTGTGATATTTTGTACTATCTTGTGCTATATTTTTTATATTATGAATATTGTAATTTGCAACCTAAAATGGGTCACCAGCTTGTAAAATAAATAAAATCCCACCTTTCTATCACCTCCAAAATGATTACATATGCCACAAGAAAAGGAACCTTGTTGCAATATTAATATTTAGTTTGTTACTAGCCTGTGAAAACGCCATAAGCCTCAATAAAGAGTTATATGAGATAAAGGACATATATGAATATGGATGAGATAAAAGATGATTTCACTGACCCATTTCTCCAATCTGACAGCTATTCTTAAGATATTAGGCAAATAAGAAGATACATCAAGTTATAGTGTAATAATTGAATTCTCAACCAATGCCCTGTAAAGCTCAATCAAATCCTCCCACAGCACTTCAGGGACAAGACTTAGTCAAAACAGCTGTTATGTTAAGACTTATGGTATTGATATTAATCAATCTATAGGGCAATGGGGATGGGTTTTCTTACAAAAAAATGTTCTATCTTTAATAATAAGATCATCTTCAAAAATTCACAAAATATTATTTAATACAAAAATTAAGTTACACAATATCAACATCTCACATCCATGTAAAAATTCAGACTTATCACAACAGCCTCTTGCTTGTAATCACATAATGGATGGCAGTACATTACCTTGATTTGATCATTCTGATTCCATCCTAAATTAGAATAAGTTAATCCATAAAACCTTGAAATCTATTTCATCACATTTCAATTCTGGATTGAAAATTTTACAAATTTAAATAGTTGGTGATTTAATAGCATTCTTTTTTTGATACTGTCACAAAATAATAAGCAAAAACTGAATATTTATTTACTCATGCACCTAATATTTGTAACCAATGCTTCCCATGCATTTTTAATACGACCATTAATTATTTTATAAGTAATGGTTTGTAAGTAGTGATATCATTTTTAACAATTTTAATATAATTAGGATCATTAAAGATTTCTTTTCCTTTGGAAAATAATACTTTTGTAAATTTCATGATTAAACCATTACTACACTGTACCATCCAATCTAAGTGAGGCAATCCTTTACTTTTCTTTTTTTCTGGTTTGAAGCACTTTCTCAGCTACAATATTTGTGTCACCACCAGCTAGATGGTCATTCTCTGCAGCACTAATGTTGCCTTTTCCATCTTCAATGTTACACTCTAAATCCTCACTCTCAGCTTCTACATCACTCTCTTCAGATGACAAATCTGTTTCCCCTCTTTCACTGACTTGATCCTTTGTACTTGGAGTATGTTGGCTTTCACACTCTTCCTTCTTGCTGGTAAATAGTAATTCTTTTTTTTTGACAACAGGCAATGGCTCAGACATATTCAGGTTTAAGCTTCCGCCTTTAATATTAAATACAAAGGTTGAAGATGGTGAGCTGCCATCTGCTTCATCAGTTTCTTTCCTTTTCCTTCCATTCTTGAGTCTTGGGGGAGGCTATAAGAAAAACATTCAAATGAATGCCTTGATTAAGCTCCTTATTTAGCTGCAAATTACAATGCATCATAAGAGTCAATGTATCATATAAGTCACACATATTTGATTCCTTTGGACTTTACACAAAGTTTAAGAACAAAAACATGAAACACAACATCTTTCAAAAGAGGTTCCGTCCAAGCAAGAGTTCATATTCACACCAAAACACACACACAAGTTTCCCAGCAGCATGTTCTATTTCGTGTAATCTAGAGACATCCTTGTGGTCAAATATGATGAAAGGACACATGAGTGGTGGATGGGGTAGATATGATTCGAACACTAGAGAATTCACCAATTAATGAAGTAGATTATGATCTATGACCGCATAGAAAATAAGTCTGGAAACCAACGATATTCATACACATATACTGCAGTTTTCCAACTGGGAATCTGCCAGAGACCTGCTGCAAGGCATTTGCATGCAACTTCAAAATAGGTGACTTAAAAAGGGTGATGCCATGCTGCTAAAATTTGCCACAGTTAATTAAGGGTTTACCGAGATATGTGCCTCACTGCCACCCACTGCAGGGGCCCTACTCCAACTGACCACCGACAAATTGAGGTCCCCTGCAATTAATACTCATTGATTTGGATTATTTTCAGTAAGACGACTATTTATATTTAATGACTAATACTTCCAAATCTTCATTCGGCCTTCCGTATACTGCAATTACATTTAAGGTTTTCCTTTTATGACTTGAGATTTTCATGCTTATAATTTGGCTGTCCTCGAGATCCCGTTCTAACAAACTATTAATGTTGTCTTTTACAGATAAATATCCTGCTTGAGCCCCAATACCTCCTATATACAGTGACAGTTGAAAAAAATATTTCATTCAGAAATATATCCAGTTAACCATGACTTGGTCCTTACGACAAATTTAGATTTTTGCCTTCTATGAAACTACTGAATTCATACTTCTTATTTACTATACTATGACAATTACCTGGACCACTCTAAAGATAATTTACTACATAGGGTATAGCTTACTTCACAATTTTGTCACAAAAACATTAATTTCTTCAATAGTGTCCTATGCAAACCTAAGAAAACATAATTTGTTCAACAATTTACTACTAATACAGAGTAAAATGTGAATATTGAAACCCTGAGTCATGAGTAATTATTCATCATGAGGTTAATGGCTAAGCCAAAATCATTCCATCAATATTTATATAACCAATTTCGTTGTTTTGCATAGGTCAGCAGCTCTGTTACCTTGCATTAATGGGTTATTATCAAACTCTGAACTTGTTTTTCTTCCATCAAGTAATTAAGCAAGTCAAGCAATCTATTTAATACATTTTTCAATAAATTACATCCAAGTTATTAGAGAAAAAAGTTCCTGAACTATTTTTCCCATTGCTGCCTTTAATTTGGTATATATTATGATTGAACTAATGTCTGCATTTAAACTAAGAAAACGACAATTACCTTTGGTTTTTCCACAGTAGCTAAACATTGAACATGTGATCCTATTGGTGGGTTAGCAGAAACTCCTCCAAAAGAAAAGAGCGGAAATCTAACAGATCCACCACGATATATTGTTATGATGAATATCAAGAATAAGAAAAAGGTTGGGATCATTATGACCTGGAAAACCCAGTTTGAAAAGAACCATTGATCTGAAAGGAAAGAGAGAAAATTCATTATTCATTTTAATATACCATTTATTAAGATGCAATAAGCTATATTAAGATGCATAAGCATTCTTTACCTAATGAACAGCTTTTTGAGTTGTAAAACTTACCCTTCCAATTAAATCTTAATTTGTCAATGGTGATCATAATTACATTATATTTGGATAAAAAATTCAATTTGCAATGATGCTAAAAAATATATTCCAATGCTACAGAATTACATGAGTGAGATCAAAGATCTTGCAGCTTAATATAGCATTAGTATATACCTAATTTCTGTCAATTAAAAATGCACTAAACACTTACATTTGATAGTTATATCACAAAACCAGAATATATATCACTAAACACAGGTGAGACATGATCATGCCTAACACTTAAAGATAAAATTAACTTCAATGCAAGTAGCTCAGTAGAAGTAAACTTTTTTCTAAATTTTATTTATTTGCATGGATGGAATTAAAGAATGTATTTTCCATACTAAAATGGAATTCTACACAGTGAAGCATGAACATACTGAATTTAACCCATCTTGATACCTAAAGTCACAGAAGCACAAATTTTGGAAATTTGAGAGCATATATAAGAGCCTTCCTTGAGTAACAAAAATACTAAACAAAAGGGAACATAAAAGTAAAGTAATGCAATTAGGGATTACAGATAATTCTGAGTTCCAAATATTGTAATGAATATGGAAATAGATGTCTTTATTTTGTAAAATTTCAAATTATTATTTCTACAATAATAATGACATACTAATAATACATAAATTACTTGAGTAACTAAAAGTTATCATTTCTAATAAGAGGGATGAATAATCATTAATTTTTGTCATAAAGGATTTCTCATTTAAATGATGTGTCACAGATCATTTAAATGAGAAATTAAAACAGTGGCACCTTTTAACTTGGATGATATATAAAAAATAAATGCACTTACTAAGAATTTAAAAAATATTCTTATGTTTAAGAATACACGACCCCATGGTAGAATGGAATGTTATATGATATGAAATAAGACCTCAAATTTCTCCATTTATTTATCTTAATTTATCTCCATCTTACAATAGGTAAGTATGGTAATTACTGATAGACACCAATATTGTGCAAAAAAGCTATCTGTTATTGATTGAAAAACAGCCATACAGCTTTATACAAAATTGAAACCAATAATGGCATGCTTCTTAATTAAGATATTAAAATGTCATTCAACTAACTCACCTTTGTCACCAGCAAATAATGCTCTTATAGAAGAGATTATCATTTCCAGAAATGGGCCAAACAAGTTTAGGAATGCCTTGTAGTAAGACACTCTAAGATTTGGTCTACTAAGTCTGTGATAATGGTGTTCATAGCATTCCTTGTCTGTATAAAGGAAAATGTTTAACAAATTAGCAACAATGCCATAAGAATTTATGATAATACAGAGCTAAGAGGAAATGTTTACTTTTGAAATACAAGATAAAACCATATACATTAAAGAGAAAACTGCTAATGTAAAATTAGTTTCAAAATCAAGCCCTGACCTTCCGGCGGACATGTATGATTACTTCATACATGGCAGCAAGTTTTTGTTGAGAAAACCCTTTTACTGTTACAGTACTGACCACAAATCCTTTGCTATTCTTTCATTAGGTTAGACTCTGTAGAAAGTGGATGTCCTTATACCAGTTAACACTCTGAGAAAATCTGAAAACTATTCAAGAAGTCAGCTTGGACAGAGAGACTAAAAAGGACCTGACCTTATTATTGATTTTTCCATTCATTCTGCTCTTGTAATATAATATTTTCAAACAACATTTGCCTCGTGTGACAAGGTATAGCTATTTATGTCTACTTTAACTCGCAGTTTTATTCAACAATGATGGGTGCAGATTCCCTGCAGGCAAGTGCTATTGCAGGTTGATAAACAGAATTAAAACTAACCCAAATCATAAGAAAAAATTCCAATGCTATCCTTCCTCAAATAAATGCATGCTTTGCCAAGGAAGAGAAAAAATGTGCAAAATTTAGAAATCGACATATTTTAAAGAAAAGTAGCTAATATTTGAAATATATTAACACATTTTCCTAATTTACCTTACTGAAAATAATTTTTTTTATTTACATTATTTGTGATGAACTAGCTAAATAGTTTCAGAAGAAAGCACGCTACAATTCTACTTGAGGAGCAAAAAAGAAATTACTTCTTCCGAGATAACTCACTATCATACCGGCTGTGTATGGATGGCGATTTATAGCAATAGGCGTATGGCAGGCAGTGTATTGAAGGCGGTGTATGGCTGGCATTGCATGGCTGTAAAATCTATTTTCTGTATATTGGCACACATGTTCTTAACGTTCATTGTTAACTGCAGCCATTCTGAAAGCTTAGTTTATTGTTGGCAGTCAAAAAGGTTACATGTGTTTAACTGTGATCTGCAATTTTTGACTTGTGGCAAAAATGGAACAAAGAATTTGCATTAAATTCTGCGTTACAAATGGAATAAAGTGCTGCACCTCATCGGAAATGTCAAATGCTGCTTTTGGCAAACACTTTTTGCCACCAGGTCATACGGTCAATAATGAATATTACCTGGAAGTTCTATGCTGTTTGCGTGAAGTGATACAAAGAAAGCGATTGGCTGTGGTGAAACAACATGTGGCAATTGCACCACAATAACGCACCTGCTCACACCTCACTTACTGGCAAAAAACAACACCATTATGATGCATCAACCACTGTATTCACTGGACATGGCCCCCAGTGATTTCTTCCTATTCCCAAAATGGAAAAAAACCTTGAAAGGAAGATGTTTTGGCAACATTGAGGAGATCAAGACAGAATTGCTGAAGGAGCCAACCTTTGTAACTTTTGTGTGTAACCTTTTTGACTGCCAAAAATAGACTAAGCTTTTAAATTAAATACACAGAAAAAAAAATTATATATATATATACACAATACAAATTCTGAGGCATAATGACTCTCACTCTCACCGACCCGGCAATTTTTTTGCATAAAGACCCCAAGTTTGTCACTAAGGAAAAATAGAGGTATGGATCTTAGATATCATGGGTTCGATCCTAGAGGGCCCCAAAACCAAAAACTGTATTTTTCCTGCGAGGATGTATTGGACGGTTTTCCCAAAATTTTTTGAGGCACTTCCCGTTAAGGTATGGAATTAAAATTTAACCTTCAGTTAGAGAAAATGATTCTTTACCGTTTACTGAAGAGACATCTCCCAAAATGATCATAGGTTTGACACTAGGTCTGTGAAAAGGATTCCAGGGTTTTCAAAACAAATTTAAATGTCCTAAGGCCTTATATCTAAGGAGCACACATCTGGTCCCCAAATGCTCTGAGAGATAATGGCCTCTTCCTCTCACCCATTGGCGATAGTTGAAATGTGATTAGCGATTGACATATGATTGACGTGGGAATTACTTTGAGGTGTACCACTGGACTTATTTAAACAGTCCACTTAGAGATAGATGACCTCAAGACAACATGAAGTGAAAAGAGATTTATAATACATGTATAGGCATTGCAAAAAATCAAAAGTGACCTTTCTTTCAAATCTAAGTTGATCCAAATGCTCCTCAATTATAAATCATAGAGAAACTCCTTCTCATGTCTCAAAATAGGACCCAAAGAAGGATCTTCCTCCTGAGAGTTCACAAAGTGATAGGTATATTCCTTATTGACCATACGACCTGGTGGCAAGAACTCATGATGCACTATGCCATTGAAATTGAAGAAAACCGTGAGCAGAACCTTCACAATGGATCAAACTTAACGTGCTTTTTTCGGTCTTGTTTCTTCAGGAAGTTTCCATTGGGATGACTGGGCCTTAGTTTTGACATCATACCCATATACCCATTTTTCACCACCAGTTATGACCCATTTAATTAGTTCTGGATTGTCACTGACTTCATTCAGTAACTCTTGAGTAATGTTCATTCAGTGCTGCTTTTGGTCAAAATTTAACAATTTTGGGACAAATTTTGCTGCCACCAGTTACATGCCCAAAACATCCATGAAAATTGCTAGGCATGAGCCAAATGATATGCCAACCTCAACAGCAACCTCTCTGATAGTGATTCAGCAATCGTTCACTATCATTTTCTTCACCTTTTTGACGTTATCATTGGTTGTTGATGTCCAGGGAGCTCATCATCTATAGTGTCTTCACGACCCTCTTGAAAATGTTTGTACCACTTGCAAACATGTTTTTATTCATTGAACATTTGCCAAAAGCAACTTTTAACATTTCCAATGAGGTGCAGCACTTTATTCCATTTGTAACGCAGAATTTAATGCAAATTCTTTGTTCCATTTTTGCCACAAGTCAAAAATTGCAGATCACAGTTAAACACATGTAACCTTTTTGACTGCCAACAATAAACTAAGCTTTCAAAATGGCTGCAATTAACATTGAACATTAGGAACATGTGTGCCAATACACAGAAAATAAATTTTGAAAATTGTACAGCCCAGGAAATTTAAATATTCCGCTTTTTTATCACATCCTGTATGTATATATATTGTTATTGTGTTGCATAACCACTCTATTTTAAGATAACCTCAAACTGACATCAGAATGTGTATTGTGTATAAGGCACACCTGCTCATGAGATGGAAAAGAGCCTGCCCGCCAGAAGGTTATACGTGATAACAAACAATAATACACATCCATAATTGGAAACTATACTTATCACTACTTAAGTAAAGTACCAATTTGAGATATGAACTGCAATGGAAGAAAATTATCTTGTTAATTTTTTTAATGATTTAATACTAAAACCAGAGACACGAGTAGTGTAACCAAATAACAAATTTTAATAGTTTGATTTTAAAAGTGATAATGCATAAGAAAGTAGGAATTTCACTTTACTTAATACTCTATCTTGGCTTCCTGGTGAAGATTTGCAAATTCAAGACAAACAAATACAAAAATTTACCAAATGAGAATGCATAATACTCTACCTTCAGGTTTTACTCGAAACGCCTTCTCCCACCAACTGCGATTATCAATTCCATGACAATGTTCAGGAATATTAGCTAATCTTAACTGTTCTGAATGGCTCTTTATTGTCTCCTCCTGTAACAATAAATAATATGTATATAACATTAGCATAAATAACTGCAACAAATAAATACAGAAAAAAGCAAATAATAATACATCTTCACTATTTTAGTCACCAAGAACACCATCAATATCCAGCTTTATCCATCAATATCAATATCCAACATCAAACTTTAATCAAAAGTAGCAATGACTAAATAAAACAACAATTTGTTTACATTCAGTATTATGGTACTACATTTTAATGCTCTGTTTCAGTTAATAAAAAGTATGTCTTATTGTGAAATAATACCCAAATATCTAAATCAAGGTTGCAAGGAATAAAGATCAAAACAAGACTATTTCCTGATTTCCCAATTTAACTATTAATGACCTTAAAAAAAGTATCTGAATACATAAATAGAACTTTAAAATGTCAAATAATGATAAAAAAGGGATTCCCCAAGCATTTGATAAAAGTTATTCAAAGCTGTGCCTGAGACACAAGCTTTAAGATGGCTGAAGAAAACAAGTTAAACGTTATAAGAAGAGGTGTCCCTTATCATAACTTCTTTTTAACCAATTCTTTGAGCAAGTGACAATAGAGTTTGAGCATACAGCTCCAATCTAAGAGACAAAACCATGGATATCCCAACAAAAAACCAGACATGAAAAATATGCTCTGGCTCAAAAGCTTAATTAGATAAAGCATAAGCCCAGAAAGCAGAAGATTCCAGGTTTGAGTCCTGGTCCAGACACCCTTTTTTCATGTCCGTATTTCCTTGGGACAATTAAGGATATTAAAGGGAAGACAAGAAACCAAACTACAGTGGAACCTAGAATAATGGACACACTCAGTATCATCACAAAACATCAGGCAACAAGTGAGGTATTCGTGTGGATGTAGATAAAGAAATAATTAGAACAAATTGACATGCTAATGAACTGACTAATATAAATTAATAAAAATTTGGCCTCTACAACAAGACATCTAATAATATGATATAATAAATATACAGTATAGTAAAATAGAATAGAATAATAATATGAATTTATAAAAATTACTAGCTATATTGACATACCTCCAACAACCGTGCTTTTTCCCAAACTACTGCTGAGGATATTAAAGCAAAGACTATCAATTTCCAGGAACTTTTTCCTTGAATTATCCTCACCGATATCCAAACAAAACATAGAAAGATAACAACTTCTAGGATCTACATTGGAAAGACAAAGAATGTAATTAATAATATCATCGTATAAATCGTAATGAAGTATCTTTTCACAAATTTTATGATTTTCACAGAAAAATCAACAAATATTACACACCAAGCTATAAGATACACATTCAAATCTTAGTATCCTGCTATAGGTCGAGTATTGGCAGTTGTCACTCCCAGATATTACAATCTGGCTGCACTACCTTAAAATCCAAACTTTTTATGACATCTATTCCAAGGCCTCTCATTATCCAGGTATTTTGCCTACAGATCCTATTAATTCTTAAGAATAACTCAGTTATTCTTCTCTCCCGAAGATGGCAACATAGTTGTCGAAATACGTATCGAGAACAATACTTGTTTACAAGCACGACCACGGAGTAACCCAACCCCCGCTGGTGGGAACTCTCCAACGGTTAGTTTTGCACGCAAACAACGGCTATTTGGAGCTTTTGTCTTACTCAGATGTCTTACAACAGCCGTGTTCCTTTTCCTTATAGATTCAATTATGCTTGTTAATCCAGCCTTTCTCTTTACCCTTTAGAAGCTAAACCTGCTGGCACCTATTGATAGGGCTGATTCTTTGCTTGAACACAACCATGGGAGGTAACATCTCTCTACATACCGATCTTAAATCACTGTGGAGTGAATCTTCTTAAGTCGAGTTTAATTGATAGATGCTTTCTCTACCTTAGACAATTCAAATGTCCACACCTTGGGGACAACGAATAAGAGAGGCACCCCATGCATGTTGATGGTAAGGTAAGCAGTGATGTGGTGATCTGTTCTTAGGCAAGCTTGAAAAGCATCCAACTTCTCTTCAAAGCCATTTGGTAATTTTACATTTTTTTTGCCTTTGCTAAGAAAGATACTTCTACCTCACGAAATGAAAGCTTAAGGATGGCCCATAATGAAATTCCTTTATGAGTAGCTCCCTGGCCATCTCTTGGACTTTGATGTGTAGTTAAATGGTGCCCACTCCACTGCTTACAGCCTTCTGCTTTAGTCTATTCTCAAAATTGTCTTCAAGCTCAGCCCATTTTGGATTCATGCCATGGATACCCTTAATTGTCTTTTTCTCATAGGGAAGAACATCTTTCTGCTTGCTTTAGTATATTCCCAGGTTCCCAGCTGTCTCTTAACAAGAGTCCAATCAGACTTCAGCCTAAATGCAAGATCTCTAAAACCTGTTGAAGGAACATCAGAACACAATTTTTTCCCTCATTTTGTGCCTTTGAAATTACAGACTCCAACTCTGCAACGATTTGCAATAATGTAACAAAGAAAAATTATGAACTAAATGAACAAAATTTTGCCTATAGGTGCACTTGCATGGTATTAAAGATACAGTTAATAAAAATTGATTAAAAAGTAAAAATGGCATAATCACCTAACAAGGAAATCTTTTTGCAATCATGAATTCTTTCCTACTCTTTTTAAAAAATTTAAAACAATCTATTAGTCCTACAAGCTTTAACCTTTTCAAAAAATTTAAAAATATTTTAATTAAACACAATAATCAGTTATTTTAATTAAATACATCAATCGGTAATTTCCACTTGAATCCAAGGTCAGTTCAGTACAGTAAAGATAGAATTTCCAGTCTTAGGGTCCAGGTTCTGTCTATGCAATTGTTGATCGTTTTCTAGCTCTCCAGTGCCTTTAAATGATATCATAATAGGGCTTACTCCAATAAACCCTCTTCCTGTAAAGACCTTACTGACTCTCACAAATACCCAAGGAGAATCATTCCACTTGGCTTAAAGTTTCTAGCACCTCTTCACCAATCCACAAATCTGCATTCATGCATGACCAATTATGCCTTCAAACTTTAAATAATATCAACATTTCAATGAAATTAGTATTGCAGAGGAAGAAAAGTTTCCTAATAGCATGATACTGGTGAGTTTAGATGTGAAGACTCTTCTCTTTAGTTCCTAAACAGGAAGCCATTTCATTAATAAAAATAAACAGTCCATGATTGGCAATACAGGCAATAAAATCAAAATCTTTTGGTTAGTCTCACAAAAATGTGCCAAGATTAAAATTATTTATTCTTAATTGAGAATTCTTTTGCCAAAAGGAAGGTCTAGTGATAGGGTCTAGCATGTACCATGTTCTAGTGGACTTCTTTACTGACAAACTGGAGTAAAAATTGTTCAGTTCCAGATATTACCTTTAAAATACTTCCATTTCTGGAAGCATTATGTTGATAACGTTTTATGTACCTAGAGGGTAGTGAAAGACAACCAAGTATTTTTCAAAACCTCCTAAACTTCCTCCATCCAAATATAACCTTTGCCACTGAAATAGGGACTAATCCCTATAGCAATATTAGGACATAAAAAAGAGGTATTTTTATATTTAGATGTGTTGAAAAATTAATGTATAACATGAAAGTTTACCAAATATACTTTCAATGACAAATAAGTCATGGAAAATGGCTAAAATGAAGGTTAGGGTCTTAGTCTTCCCCTGATAACCCATTCTGGAAAATTACAATTGCTGAAGCAAAATGAGGCAACAGGGGGCAATGGTTGTTGAGCTGCCATATTTGGTACAAGCTAAAATTCCCATTGAGAATCAACAGAAAAATAAAATTTGATAAATCCAATACTAAAGGACCAACTCCAGAGTTCCTTCTCATCATGTTCTTCGACATACAGTTCCTTAAAATCTTCATATCCTTCCTCTCCTATGAAATAGTCCTTTGCAAACATTTTTAATACCAATCATCCAAAGATGGCAAACAATAAACATCATTTAGAGCTTCTCTTCGAGATTTTCTCAGAATCAGATACTTGGTTAATATGCTAGTAAAGGCAAAGTTCTTTATTCTGTACCACAAATCCCTTCAGAGGCACATTTTAATGAGCTTATACTTCTACAAATAAACTTGAAGCCATCTCTATATTTCCAATTTTAGGATCGCAACCCACAAACAATAATTCAGCACTAGCTGGAACTCTTCCTAAGACACCTCTACAGTTGCCCTCTCTTTGAAATTTGATGTAGCATATAGCTGATTTGTTTATTTTATATAGTCAAGCTACAGCTCTACTAACACTAGTAAGCTTGTCCACTTTCGTTTTCAATGACAACTTTTTTTCCCAATTTGAATCACTTAATTCTTTACTCTTTCAATCAATATTTGATGCAATAATTAATGGGTAAAAATTGATATTCTCTTTGAATTTAAAAATAAACTTTCAATTTATATGGCACAGTCAATTTGAAAAAAATTAAATTTTATGTATGCACCAGTTCTTTTACTGCAGTATTTTGTTCCTAAAGAAGCACCAAAACTATTGGAAGCACTGAATGAGTTAACAGAATGAGTGTAGCAGCACATGGCACGCATCAATCTCAGACTAAGCTTATAACCACTACAGTTTTTCTATAATGACACCAATGCCCTTTATTCATCTTCTAAAAACACTTACTTTTGCATCGTGTATCCTATGTATAGCTGAGAACCGTCTATACATAATATATTACGGAGAACTTATCTAACTTATATTTCAATAAATGTTAACAAAAATGGTTAATAATATCTCGAATATTAGAAGTTGAAATTTAATGATGAAAATATGAGTAATTTGTCAAAAAAAATGAGAGAAAATATTTTCTTACATGGAAAATTTTGCAATATCCATGGTAATGTACGTGTATTGCGTGGTTGCCTAACTACGATTTTCCAATGCCAATTTTGCATAAACAAAGGATTGTTGGTGTCAAAAGTCGATGAATTATATGTTATTTAAAAACAGGGAACCTACCCTGAAAGTCTCCAGCAAAATCCCTGTTACGCAAGTCTGGTGTTCCCTTGTGAGAACCACTAGTGTATGATGTCACTCCCTGCAGTCAAACCTACAAATATCAGTTCTTTCACTTTGTTATAACCTAAATACCTGTATAGTCATCATGACAAGGTGAGAAAAATTCATTTAAGTCATAGTAAACTAACAGAATAGATTGTAAAATAAGACTGCCTAGTTGTCCACTGTCTAATGGTGCAATATAATCATGTGCCTGGTGTAATATCATGCAGTATTTTAGATAATTGCCGGTCTCTACTTTCAGTGCAGTCATCAGCCCTGAGCCTCAACCACTAAACAATTAGTTAACAAAAACATTGAGGAGAGGATAAGTCAACAAGGAGTGAGATATTTTCTCTTCCTTTCCAAACTGAAGCTGTAAGTGGAACAAGTTTGCAGAAGCACAGTAAAATGTCTCAAAGAAAAACACTTTTCAAAGCATTTGATTAAAAGAGAACAAGATCAATTCCGTTATTCAGCAACACTAATGCCTCAAAAGCTTTCATATCATCACAGCTATGAACAAGATTGAGACAAATGCAAATGAAAAATGCTCTTTTCTCTCTCTCCTTCACCAAAAGACAAATAAAAACATTTCATTCATCAAGATATGGTAACAGGAGCTTTACATTTCTATGACAGTTGGTTAGAAAATAATGCCCCAATATTTTCCCAGCCAAAACCTATGCTAATAATACAAAATTGTAGGGTTCAAATTCTTTAACATATTGCATGTCTATGTGCATGGTTTCAGTTTTCTCCTGCAGATGTCATAGCTGTAGGAAAATGGAGTCTGACACACATTGCAGACAACATGCTGTGATTGAATTTCTGTGCGCGGAGAAAGGAACAGTAGGGAATATTCACAAATGATTATGCAAACTCATGGAACATCTGCAGTTGATAGGAGTACAGTTGGTAGCTGGGAATGGAGAGTGAGTGAATCAGAAGGCCGTTGAAAGTGAAAACCTGGATCCATAGTCAGCAAGGACTGGTACTGACATGGCATACATACCCTAATTAAATGCCGGAGGAAGACAATAGAACTTGAAGATCGTGTGGAAACATTGATTGAATAGATAAAACATTATTCTTTCATAGTGTACATTTCATTATTGTAGAATATATAGTTTTTGAGAAAAATGTGGGGCATTACTTTTTAGCCAACTCTCATATAATGTGTATGATCCTTAAAAAATCTCCATCATACAATTTCAGTAAGATTGAAAGCATAATTAGAAAGTATACTTAGTATCCATATGCATGTGAGAAAATCATACTCGTGAAAGAGAAATGAGACTCATGCTCACCAAAAATTGATCCACCTTATCAGTTAATGAAGACCATAAACCATCCCATGAATAACCCTCACAGTCATGACTAGGAGGAAGTGAATTGCTAAAGAGATTGTTTAGCAATTCATCAATTTGGTGAATTGTAAGGTTTTGCTTATTTGATCCAAAGTCCCTCAATGTTTTCAATTCTGTAGCACTAACAGATAATCTCAATGACACACTCAATCTTTCCAAGTTCTGGTCTGGGATTGACTCCAATTGTATTATATCTCCACCATCATCCTGAAAAAGAAAAAAACTTGAAATAGCAAATTATATTGCTTTCACTTCTATGGTTTCTATAAACTATTTTTATTGAATGAAATTTTTTTGTCCAGATATTAAAAACCTATTCCTAACAATAGTTCACATCTTGGAAAACCTTCCATGAATATCCATCCAATTATTACCCAAGAAGAGTTACATAGGGAATCAATAGCAATTTAAATCACAGCATTATCAACCTATGAAACCAAATGATAGGAGCACTAATAACATTCGTGAAGGCTCTTTCATCAAAAATGAAAATTTCCGTTAACTGCAATATTCTATTTTTCCTATAAATTGAAGGAAGAATAACCAGTTCTAATTAAATGCAACTCTTTACCAGTTTGATGTTACCTAATGATTCCTATAGTCTTATTTTATTAAATAACTAAAATAATTGGATTCTACAAGAAGAATTATAGAGCTACTAACAGAAAAGAGTTAGTTCATGTTAAAATCTGGAACATGAAGAGGATGTATATAATTTCCTAAGCTAGCTTAAGTTTAAAAATGAATGTATAGATCTTAAATTAAACTCATAAGTTTCACATGAAGCATGAT